>JAYMFT010419550.1:0-17727 GCA_038088735.1 Panulirus argus | reverse complement strand
TATATATATATATATATATATATATATATATATATATATATATATATTAGCGTAATATACCTTACCATTATTGGCATTATTGGGTGTATTTAATAGTGTCAGTAGAAATTAATGTAATCTTAATCTGTGTACAACATGTTAACTCAAAGAGTTCCGTTGTCGTCTTCTGTGGGTTAAGTCGGTGTGCTATGGGGCTACGCCGTTGTAGTCTAGCTTTTAAGTCGTCATAATCAAGGTGTATGGTCGTCGTATTCAGTACATTAAGAACTGGTCCTCGTCCAGGCAGTAATTATTTTTTCCAGGACTGTTAATTAACGATTACTTACCAGTCATTCCCTACGGCGTCAGATCAATTTATAAGCAACGCGTTTGATCTACGCTTCTTACTGAGCGAGGCTTTTACACTTACCTAACCTAACCCAACCTAAGCGAGGCTAATCGTTATGTTAAGTCTGGCTAGGGAAAAATCTGGTCAATATACAGCGTCAAACCTCAGTAATGCAGGCTGCTCTCCGATGAATGTTACACAATGATGACTGGTTTTGACTGTAAGAAAAAAGAAGAATGGTTTCTGTCAGCGAGTAATGCCACAATACACCAGCGCTCAATGGAGCTAACGTAGGGTAATCTGGATCGTGTCCGTTAACCTCGATTACGCAACTAAACGCTGTGAAACGACAGTCATTTGCATGACAACCCTCCCGTCTAATCAACGCTAATGACTAAGTATTTGTCCAGTCAACGTAAAAAGATACATCGTCATTCCAGCGCGGACAGCTGGTGATCAGTCAGTTACAACGGAACCTTGGGTGACATTTAACAATAGAAATATAAGAAGGATTTAACAACAGAAAACTCGAAACTTCTCATGTCTTTCCCAATAACTATGACCTGGCTCATTTCAAAAGACATGTTTTTCACTTTCTCAAAAATTTGTAAATACTCTCCCGTCTGTATTTCCCCCTTTCTCAATTCTCTCTATATTACAATTAGGGCCCGGCCTTGATGTGGACTTTTGTCCGTGACTGGAGCCTTCAACTTAAAAAAAAAACTAAATTGACGTGATTGATGGTAGAGAGATTGCGGGTGGGAGCCCTTCACACTTCAGTCCACTTAAGCAAGTTTATTTGGATAGAACCATATTTAAGGTACTCATTAAACACGTAATTCTTACTCAGGAAGTTGCTAACAAGATAGTTCAGTCAGAGTGCACATAACAGTAGTGTCGAGGTCAGTATTTGTTTAGTATTAGCCATATTAGGGTCGTGTGGTCGTGTCAGGGTCTACATGTGTAAAGAGCCATGTCAGGACCCTTGTCAGGGCTTGTATGCGTTTGCGGTCGTGTCAGAGCGTGCATGTGTCTGTAGCCTATTTGTCATTAGTCATGTGAGGGTCTTTATATGACAATGGTCATATAAGGCATTATATTTGTCTGAGGTCGTCGTCAGGGTCTGTATACGTTAGCGTCTTGTCAGGGCGAATCTGTACCAATATCAAGGTTACGTACACGCCAGTGGTCGCGTCAGGGATAATTTATACCAATAGTCACGCCAAGGTCTATGTCATATCGAGTCCTAGTGGTCGTCAGATCCTATATATTTATATCAAAAGGCGAGAATATCTTTTTTTATGTGATCAACGCCTCTCTTACTGAAGTTATGAACCACATCCTTCTTTCTTTACAATATTAAATACATGGAGCAATGACGCTCTCTTGACCATAAAGGCAACAAGTAATTTTAGTCCCACGAAGTAAAAAAAAAATCAAACTGTAAAACGGCAGTAATAACTACAAAGTATTCTTTTTTTTATTTCGTGGATCAAAAACAAGGTTTCTACGTCAGTTGATATTGGTATATTTTCGGAGGAATATACGCAGTACACTTGAAATCTAGTCTTTCGTGAGACATGCAAAGCGGTGGAAAAAAAAAAAAAAATTCCGTTGCCGAGGTCCGTTCCTCCTCCGCCCTGCGATGGTGTTAATTGGTAAATTCGTCTGTGTCAGTTGGTGCGGACGGACGGATCACCGCCGCCGTGCCCATCCCCGAGTACAGTCAGTAACCCTCAACCCCTTCTTCGTTTAGTATCTAGATTTCACGTAAAGTTGTTGTCTAGTTTTAGGTCCCTGACGTGTATGTTTTGGTGGCAGACATTTTTAAAATCTTTGATGTGTCTTGTGTGTGAGACCTGGATGTCTGTCTGATCAAGCCATCGCGACGCACCCCAGCGAGTAGAAATGATTTAGAATAGTAAAGACTATCATAAAAAAAAAGGCTTTCTATGTCTGTGAACAGAGAGAGAAAAGCGTTTCTGTGATACTTTAGGTTGAACGGCTTATGGATAGGGGGTAGGCAGAGGCAAGCTTAGAGCGTTGAGTGGCTACAGTACATTTGCATCAGTGGGGTGTGCTCATATTGCTATGCATATCATGCAAATTATGTTTAACTCAATTATTCACTTCGCGCGGGGGAATGGTAACATTCCATGAATTATGAAACTGTCGGGGGTTTTTGTGGATTATATTCATAATGAAAATGACGGGCTGTTATCCGTCATCATGCTCTCTGTGATATCATTATTCACTAAAAACATTATCATTATCTTGGTAATCAACCCATTCATTAATAGTACAACATGCAGTGCTTACTGAAAACCGTCGGATGAATGAAACTCAGCACTTGTCAAAGAAGGCAAGTCTCTTGAGCGCGATTATACGACCCTTAAACACGATGATACGACCCTTGGGCACGATGGCAAGGCCCTTGGGCATGAGGGCAAGGCTCTTGGGCACGATGGCCTGACCTATAATCTTACACTTCAGGTTAGGTACTCATACCCAGGAGTCGTGCCATTGTGCTCACGGGGGTAAAATCAGCGTTTCCGAACATTTTCCTTCGCAGAAACGACTGGAAAAATACGACACTCGTTTTCTAGGAGAAGTCTGGTGGTGGTAGTGATACGACGTCCTGAACGACCAGCAGGCAGCTGTGCTCTGGGAGGGTAGTCCATACTTTGGAAATATCCTCAGCCACGCCTGGAATGGTGTTGATGACTGTGGGTGTGAATGGCTGCAACTGTGGTTTACATATGTGGCAGGGAGGGAGCTTGAAGGAGGAGGTACGAACGGCTTCACCCCCAGTGTACCACCTGCAGCTGCAGTGCGTGTAGCAACAGTTTAATACAACAGTTTAGGAACAATGGTAGCAGCAGTTATGGCAGCAGCTTAATGGTCATATAACCATGATGATATTTATGGTTACATGTGGAAATACTTTTTCTTTTTAACTGGGAACAGCAGTTTTTATAAGTAGTTTTACAAATACCATCGAGAGTTATGAGAACAGGATTTACTTTAGTCATAATGAGAACAATATCCTGCCGCGAGAGACTGAACCACAGTCGATAAGCAATAGATATGCTCAGTACAAATTATTTTGTGATGGCCTTTACTGTTTGAATGCCTTTGTATTCTTTTTGTACTACCTCTTATGAAAGATATTACACTCCTGCTTTAGCTCTGCGGTCATTAATACAACTTGTATCAATTTTTTTCAAAAGGCACAAATCATAATCACGGAGGCAGTAACTCAGCTTTCAACATATCGGTTGTCCATTTGGGAACCATAGCAAAAAAAAAAAAAAAAGCATTGGGAATGATTCAAAGGCGTGACATTTGAGGTTGGCATATTTGTACCGTCCTTCAATATTGCTGTAAGAGTGGTGGCAGGTGTGGGAGAAATAAGTGTTGTAAATGCAAGGAAATGTGAGGTGTAAAAGTGGCGTCAGATATGAGTGAAAGATAATTCTAAGAGGCAATAAATGTGAGCTAGAGTAATAACTACTGTAAGTGTTGTTAAATGAAAAAGCAGAAGCGGTGTGACGGTCGCTGCCGTACGCCTATTACAACAATGATAAAGCAACAGAGACACCGTCACAGAAGCACTAACCACTGGCAGTATGATATGTCTTTTGCAGCCTATTACGCGTGACCTAGCGCTACCAGACAAAGGTCAACAGTGCTGCAGGTCCCCATGACACGGTGGCATCACCAGACACAAATCTGGCGTGCCACAGATTCTTTATGATTCTACACTACCACCAAACATTTGTCCCTCGTGATCCTATACGGACAACAGACACAGGTCCCCATGACCCCCACTATTAAAACACAGATCCCTCGTGATCCCACGATATCAAAAGGCACAGATTTCCGCGAGACGTAACCCTGCACCACTGGACATAAGTCAAGGGTGCCCCAGCTTCCACAGACACAGTGACTACCAGTAATTGAGAGGCAGCACGTGAACCGCTGTTAGTGACCTCACCTGATTTGTCATGGTCGTGATGGTCGGAGTCGGACGTGTTAGTGTGGTCCCCAGCTGATCCGGGGCTCTGAGGGCCCTCCAATCCCAAGGCATCCCTGCGGCCTATGCCAAAATCACCCATGTGTCGGCCCCCGAGCCCTGGAGGTGCGAGGCCTAACAGGGGCGGGGGCAGCGCACCCTGCAGTCCTGCAGCAAGTGCAGGGGGCAGCGGGTAGTGATGCAGAGGAGGGTATGGCAGCGAGGGCATCAGAGGGGGCGGCAGGCCAGGCAGGTGTGGTAGAAGGCAGGTGTTGTACAGGTGCGGGAGACTCAAACCCAAGGGTGCCAAGGCCCCGCCACCGCCACCGCCACCATCCTTCCCTCCGCCGCCGCTGCCACCACCGCCACCAAGAAGATACTCCATGGCGAAGCTCTTTCCTCTCTGACCAGAGTGGAGGCTGGCCGCTGTGTTCCCGGACATGGTGGCGAACGAAGCCGCTCCTGACGCACGAACTTTATCACGGACGTCACCAGAGATTCTCCACCACGCGAGACACTTCTCAACACAACAGGCGCAGGCAACGCTAAACTTATCTATCAATATTTCCAAAATCAGAAGTCTAGGTTCTGTCGTCCGGGATACCTCAACGACCGTCTCCAGCACCAGACTTCACACAACTCGCATGACCCCCAGCAGATGATCACACCAGACGGGCCTGCCTCTCCCGCCAGCGGCAACGGATCTGATAACGCGAGAGAGAGTTCGCCATATGCCGTCGAGGTGTCGAGCTCCGCCCATGCTCGTCCCACCCACCGGCGTTCATTGGCCGCTCGGGAAAAGATTAATCCTTACTCGACACTGACTGGTCACTTGTGTGTACAAACTCCACCTTCATCGTTACAACACATCAAATGGGGGATGGAGCACCGCCTTGTGGTAAATTATGGAAGAGGATTGTGTTTCTGGAGGAAATTGACGCCCTATTATTTGCATGTTTGCTACTGGTAGGTGGCTAGCATTCTGATCCATGCCACTGTACACTTAGAGGCATTATGGATGCTGCTCGGCCGGTGTGTGGCACAAAACGAAACGTACGCCCGCTGCTACTTTGAAAGGAAGGCAGACTCGCTTGTTTATGAGCACAATCACAGGGGCTCCTAAGAGGATGTTAAATACCTGAGAGGATTGTAGTGACAAGGCCGAGCGCCGTGTTCAATATGAGAGTATGGCAACCCAAGCGACCCCCACGCCCGCGCAAGACCCGCAACCAGATGTCGACGCTGGCCATAAAACCTTGTTCATCCGTAATGGCTTGAACGTCGAGATAATGCGGTTCTGGAGATCTGTCTAGATATCGCGGGTGGGGGTGGAGGGGATCGTATCCGATCGGGAGATCAGATATGCAGATCAGGGTACCTAAGTGTAAATTCTAAAGCAATTGTAGGAGCAAGGTAATTTCGTGAATTTCGTCAGAGGTGTGGGAGGGCCGCATGAGCATTGTGTGAGGCGATGGGGGTTCAGCCGAAACCAAACCCGTCTTCTCGTTACTCACACGTTGTAAATGGGTTTTCATTTATGATCAAAATTAATCACTGAAAACACTGGCCTCGCTGAACGCGTCGGCCTGGGGTCGAAGAATCCTGTGGGACCCAGCAGTGTAACCTGGTATTTCCCGTACACCTGCATAACATGTCAGTATAGTTGCGTTAATCCCTAGAACATTTCATTCAATTCTACGGTGTTAGTTTAGCTGTCAGCATAGCTTAGAATCTTTCAGACAACTTTATCGAGGCTGTCATTGTAGCTTAGCATTTCGTATGCTGTTATGCAGCTTGTCAGTGTAGCTCAGAACTTGCTACTCTGCTGGTGAAGCCGTATATGTGGCTCAAGATTCCATAAGATTCTCTGAAGTCCATCATTCTACTTGGTCATCACTGCAGTCACTGAACCCATCAGCATAACTAAATGATATTATTTACACTGTTACTGAGATGGTCAGTGTAGCTCCCTCCTTTACACTGTCTGTGTCGCTGTACCTCCATGCATCCTTGTAACGCGCCAGTGTAGTACTCAGCTTCCTTCACTGCAACAAAGCCACTGACAGTCTAACTCGGTGTTTCTTTCACTGTCACACAACCACTTACAGTGTAACTCAGTGGTTCTTTCACCGCTGCACACCTACCGACAGTGTAACTCAATGATTCTTTCACCGCTCTGGTACATACATCCCAGTACAATCTCTGCAAAACCACTGTCAGTGTAGCGCCATGATCCCTACAGTGGAGCAATCACCATCAGTGTACCTCCGTTTTCTCTTGGAGATCCAGTATCAGAGTTGTTCCGTCCTGACTACACTGAAGGCTGCACCACCACCACAGTCAGTTTACCGCCGATCTCCGTACACTGCTGGCTGCAGAGCCGACGTGAATATATCATAGTTTCTCCTATAACGATGACTGCACAGTAATCGTCAGTATAATTCCGCGCTCTATACGCTCTTGCACAGCTATGGTCAGTGTAGCACTGTGTATTCTTACACCGCTGTATAATCACTGTTGTCACTGTACCTCCCTTCACCCTTACACCATAAGACAGCCGTTGTCAGTGTAGCTCTCTCCTTCCTTACGCCGCTGAACAGCCGCTGTCAGTGTAGCTCAGTGCTTTACCGCTTCTGCTGCACAGTCCACAATCAGTGTCGCTCAACATCGCTTCATAGTGCTCGAAAGTCATCATCATTTTACCACGTACCTTCCGTTCAAAGCCCCGTAACCATCAGCGTAACTCCGCCTTCGTATCTCCATGCTACCATGGCCATCAGTGTAGTTCTGTACGTTCTAAGCATCCGCTGTCAGTGTAGCTACATGCTTCCAACGCAACTGCATGACGACAGTCAGTGGTAGTTCCGTGATTCTTTACATCTTCAACGCCCTCGACCATTGAAGCTCTGCTTTCCTTGTACTGCTGCACAGTCATCGCCACAGCTGCTGTGTCCTCCTTACACTGCTGCACAGTATCTGCCAATAGGAGGTGGGGGAGGGGGGAGGTCACAGTGGATTTCTGAGCCCCGCCGGCCATTCTCTCGCTCCCTCCGTCTCAGTGTTGTCGACTCAGCAGCGACGTCGAACCTCGCTGCCACGGGGAAGGAGGGTTGGCCTCACGTCCGCCTTGGAATAGCTCACCAGCTCTGGGTCTGCATGGTGAACGGTCGGGAGGACTACACAGGCTGGTGACAACCCCATCAACTGCCTCACCTCCACCCCCTTGCAACGCGAACCAACAAAATTACCATAAATCTATGTTCGACAGCTTCTTCCTTCAAAACAATGGGTGCTGGGGAGATTCAAGCCAGGTTCGAGTGAAATATGTCAGATATGACGAAAGGCTCAGAAGAGCGGTACAAAATTCGAATGAACATAGTATCTGAGTTAGGAAGTGTGGTTGAGACTGGTCATTTCCTGCGTAAATGAGGTAGCGCTAGGAATGGACGAAGAAAAGGCCTCATTCACTTACATCCTCTTTCTATATGTCAATTGCAATACACCGATAATACAGCCAGGCTTCACAGATCTTTCCATTGTTTCCTCCGGTTCAGACCAATGACGGCACGTCGACCCCTGTATACCACATCGCTCCAATTCACTCTATCCCGTGCACGCCGTTCACCTTCCTGCATGATCAGGCCGCGGTTACCCAAAACCCATTTCACTCCAGTCTACAGCATGTTGGGGGGTGGGGAAGCCTGGGAGTCGAGTTAGTTGCTGTTTGCAGATGACACGGCTTTGGCGGAAGACTCGAGAGAATTACTCCAGTACCTTTTATGAGTATGGTAAAGTTATGTTGGGAGGAAGTTGAAATTTGATGTAAACAACACTAGGGTAATGAGGCGTAGTCGGGGGAAGGGGGGGGGGAGGCAGGACGTTTTGAACTTAAGTTTGAATCACGAGAATCTAGAGGGAGTAAAGTGCCTCAAGAACCTGGGAATGGACGTGGAGCTGGATGAAGCCATGGTCGCTGGGGTGAGTCAGGGGGTGAGAGAGGAGCTACAGTCCTGGGGTGTATCCAGAAGTGTGTGGAGAGGGAGGTCACTGTCTGTTCCTGCAAAACTGGGCATGTTTGAAGGTATGATAGTCCCGATGGTGCTGTATGGTAGCAAGTCTTGGATCCGGAATGCAAAAGAATGGAAGAGGGATATGTTGCAAATACAGTGCTTGAGAACAGAATGTGGCGTGAGGCAAGTTGATAGTGTATGGAATGACAAAGTATTTCCGAAGTCTTAATGAGAGACTAGTCCAGGGTGTACTGAAATTATTTGGACATAATGAAAGGAATTCAAACAGCAACAGACCACTGGGTCCTACTGAGGCTGTTCGTCATAGCGGAAGAGATCAGAAACTCATAGATGGGTGTGGTGCGAGAGGAAAGACACAGATTATTTAGCTAAGGAGGCACAAGTAATGTCAGTCGTGGATTTAAGGCGAAATGTTTATCAAGTTCTTTCAGCCACTCTAACTGTAAATCATTCCCCATCTTAACAATCCCGTTGGAGGAAAAGTACTTCGCCTCATTCGAGGTTAAGCGTTTGCCCACGAGTTTATATCCGTTACTGTGAGTGAAAAACAGACGAATCTATGCTTAAGTAGCTCGTTAGATGGAGATTATCGAAGTCTTTAATGATTTCGAACACTTGTTTCATTGTATTATTACCTTTCTTTTTCTAAGCTGAATAAATAAATTCGTTTAGTCGGCTCTCATAGGATTTGTTTCTCAGTCCAGGAATCATCTAAGTTGCTCGCCTCTGTACTCTCTCCATTATGTCTACGTCCTTCCTCAAAGTAGGGTGACCAAAACTGAAAAAAAAAATTCAAGATAGGGACGCGCTAGAGACTTGTCAAGTGTGAAAATAATTTCCCTGACATATCTGCAAAACCTAACAGTAAAACCAAGAATTTGGTTGCCCTTTTACAGCTTCTGAACGCTGTTTCCTTGGCTTTAGATCACCAGAAATTATTTTACCCAAGTCCTTTCCTCAATTACATTTTGGGGTTCAACAGAATTCATACTTTAGATTGCCTTTTCACTCATACTACTTACGTGTAAGACTTTGCACTTATCAATTTGCCAGCTTTGAGTCCAGTCGAAGAGCTTATCTCTGTCGGTTTGAAGCTGCAGACTTTCAATTTCTGTTGTAGATCTACTTTCCAACTTAGTATCGTCTGCGAATTTCGACATCTTTCAGTGCAGCCTATAATAAGAAAGAGAACCGATCCCAAGACTGATCCCTGTGGGACACAACATATTACGTCTAACCATTCTGAGGCTTGACCTTTAATCACTTCTGTTTGTTTGTGGCCAGTCAGTCAATTTCCTAATCATCGAAGTACAATCACTTCTATACCATTTGACTTAACTTTTGTTCGTAACCTTAGATGTGGAACTTTACCGAATGCTTTCGGAAAATCTAAATAGATGACACTGACCACTTTACTTTCATCATGTGTGATGATCATTTCATAAAAGAAATCAACCATTTTGTCAGACATGAACGATTTCTCCAAAAACCATGCTGAGAATCGTTTATTCAGTGATGCTCCTCTATATGGTTTACAATCTTATTCCGAAAGATGGTTTCCCTGTAGTTTACCAGCTACAGACGTTAAGGTAATTGGACGATTATTTCCCTGCAGTGACTTATTACCAGTTTCACTGTAATGCTATGTTATATGCTGTAACAGAGCTTTAAAAGTATTCATTTCCTGAAAGCACTGTGTGGATCGCATATGTTTAAGTGACGTATGTCAATTTTGTGTGAGCTAAGGCCTTTAGAACTGGCTGTAGGTGGCGTATGTCAATTTTGTGTGAGCTAAGGCCTTTAGAACTGGGTGTAGGTGACGTATGTCAATTTTGTGTGAGCTAAGGCCTTTAGAACTGGGTGTACCTGATCAATTTGTAGCTAATGCTGTTCACCATCATAATCCCAAACAGCATCATCGCAAATCACTGTCGACTTCACACTGAAAAAATCACATGTATCGCTTTCATAAGTTTTAACTCATTTAGTACCTTCACTATCCAAAATATACATAACATACTTTAGCAACAGTGTTTCTGTATGGCATCCGTGTGGTTCCCCCTACTCTCTGACCACCCATGACCTCATCCCATGGCCTTGGGCAAGCCCCTGACACTGCCACATAGGTCCATTTCCCAGAGATCGTGTTTGGTAAATTTGCCCCGTGACTGTGTACCAAAAGACAGCCTCTGGCTGGTGGCAGCATTGCTTGATTGATATTAGCAGCTGTCTTGGTTCATGTTAACCCAACTGTTGCTTTGATCTTGAATTGACGCAGAGCATAGCACCCAGTGCTATTGAAATATTGCTCGCCTTTTGCCAGTAACGTGGTCTAATATGCCGTGTCATATCTGAACTTCGTTTCAGTGGGCGAAAAGGTGAGATGGCTCGTCCCGATGTAGGCGACCCACACAGAAAAAAGGTGCTATTTCATTTCTTGATTAACATATCTATATTGTTTTCTACGATCCCACCAAATAAAAAACAAAATCAGAAATTCATATCGTCGGGGGGATCTAGTGGTGAGGCGCATGGTAGGCTGGCAACCCGGCTTCTGTCTTAATATAGATAAAATGTCTACAGTTTGTGTACAAGTGTGTGTGTGTGTGTGTGTGTGTGTGTGGGAAGGGACGCACCTGAATATTTGTGTGTACTGACACGGCATGACATGACACTGACACAGGTGACGGTGACACGGCTCGGCGGCATTTCATGTCATGTCACGTCAAAGACAACGCATGACATGAAACGGGCAACGGTCATAACGCTCGGACTGGTCACACAAATGACGCAGTGGCGCTCAGCGTGCCAACGACAGTTGCCCTGCTCCTCTCTGTTTTGCCTGTGTTTATGTCACATATATCTAAAAAGACGTTAATGAAAATACAAAAGAGTTTCACAGAGAATTACCCTCGTAATTACATGAGAAATAACCCATTTACTTACAAAGACCCGGTGAAGCAATCGATTCAATCATCAAACTGCTTGTTTCGTTTTGTTGAGGTGGGCCGGCGGCCTGCTCCCCGTGTCATTGGCCCCTCAGGAGTCAGGAACAACTTTGCAGCACTACTCTGACGGTGTCAGAAGCGAGAGGGAGGAGGAGGAGGAGGACGACGACACCGTGCAGACTGTGTGTGTGTGTGTGTGATTCGTGAAGGTACGCTTGTGAGAGACAATACTGACATCAAACGTCACCACGTTACTGATTCGGACCTTTGTCAAGTCCATCTACTGCGTTCCGTTGCGAATGTTCGTGAATACGTTGTTGCAACACCAGTGTGTCTTTGTTTCATGACAAAAAAAGAAATATTGTGTAAGTGAACTTTTTTAACGGAAACATTAAATCGAGTATCATATCGGAAAAAAACTGATATCTATTTCCGATCAGTTTCTGGTAAGGATATCAAGTAACATCCACTCTGGTGTGTGGACTCCTTGTGTGGGGTCAGTGATCAGTGAACATTACTTGATCATTACGATCTATCGTGACTAATAATGATCATTTCATGGGAAAAGTGTCAACATTTTGTGATTATAGTGATTAGTGAACAATGCGGGAAAACGTGGCGTTAGATAATAGTAGGAGAGTGGCTTTAGTAAAGTAAAAACCTTCAGAAATTATATACAAAGCCAGAATATATTGCAATTGCGTCGAACATTTGTAAAGTGATTAATTTGCTGATAGCCTTGTAGCACATGGCGTCAGTGGCCCTACACCTGCAGACCAACGGAAGGTAAGAGACATAATTACTACTTTTCCACTTGCTTGGCCAAGATGTTTCATTTGACTTTAGGTGATATATCCCGTGTTGTTTTACCGTAATGTTTCATTTGTATATAGGTAATATATCCGTGTTGTTTGGTCATGATGCTTCATTTGATTATAGGTAATATGTCCACTGCAGTTTGGCCATGATGTTTCAGTTGATGATAGGTAATATATCCATCGTTGTTTGGCCATAATGTTTCAGTTGATTATAGGTAATATGTCTAGTGTTGTTTGGCCATGATGATTCACTTGATTATAGGTAATATATCCAATGTTGTTTGGCCATGATGTTTCAGTTGATTATAGGTAATATATCCTGTGTTATTTGGCCGTTATGTTTCAGTTGATTAAAGGTAATATGTCCAGTGTTGTTTGGCCATGATGTTTCAGTTGGTTATAGATGATATGCCCAGTGTTGTTTGGCCATGATGTTTCAATCGATTATAGGTAATATGTCCAGTGTTGTTTGGCCATGATGTTTCAACTGATTATAGTTAATATATCCAGTGTTGTTTGGCCATGATGTTTCAAATGATTATAGGTAATATGTCCAGTGTTGTTTGGCCATGATGTTTCAACCAATCATAAGATACATATCAAACTATATTCAGCGATCATGTTTCGACTGGTTGCACATATGCTTAAGCCTGCTTGACGATCACGCTTCAGCTGATTATAGGCCATATAGGAACAAAGAACTGAATGAAACTACGTAAGGCTTATTGGCCCGTGCCTGTCAGCTCCTGTGTACACTCAGTCGGACTAGTTATTGTATTACGATAATCAGATACGAGACGCAACGTAACCAGCGCCCGGCGGCGTAACTTCACAGCGTCAGTCCCGGTGGGTAATGTTTTCATTCCCACCTATTCGATCGTCTGGGCGATTTTCTCTAAATCTATATTCATGACGTGATTTAGAATTTGATTAGAATCCCGTAATTACTGCATATATATAAAGGATGTCACTTGATCTGTAGCCTAATCTGTAAAAGTTTTGTGACATTGCAAAAAGGTATATTTAGTATTGCGCCTGTTGTGGGGTTCGAGCGTACAAACTTGATTGAGTCTATAAAGCGAAGGCTCTGTCACTGAGTTAATGACGCTTCTAAGTAATTAAGAACGTTCAATGTTCCTTTACAAGTGCAGATGTTTTCGTAAGTGATTGGTCAACATCAAAAAGGGAAAAAGTCGGGGCCAGTTTGAATACAAAGGAATACAAAGGAATTCAAACATCAATAGATCACTGGGGCACTTTGAGGCTGTTTGTGATAGTGCAGGATATGAGCAACTCACAGATTAGCGTGGTAAACGTGATATGGCATACTGATGGTTTATAGAGGAAGAATTACAAACTGTCAACGTGACTGTGGAGGTGCAAATGATGTAAGACGTAGACTTGAAATGAAATTCTTATCAAGTATTTTCGTACGTATCTGTAGCATTGCTTTCAACCTCTCTGGTTGGTCAATTCTTCCGCATATTAACAATCCTGTTAGAAATATAATTCGTCTCAGTTGAGGCAAAATGTTTGCCCTAAGCCTATATATACCAAGTCGACTCACTCAGACTCCAAAAAACGGACCCGTCCGCGCAGGCCTACTCGTGACGTCACGCGGCCCTGAACCCTACGTTTTCGTTGCTCTCTACCGGCACGTTTTCTTTGTTTAGGGCCAATGACGTAGCATACAGGCTCCACCCACATGCGTATGGGTAGACTTAGTATATACAGGCTTGGCGTTTCCCAAGAGTTTGTAACCATTATTACGAGTAAAATTAGACGAATCAAGTTTTGATAGCTTGTTAGACCAAGTTATTGAAGTCTTTCATAATCTAGATACTTTATTGTATTCCCTCTTAATCTTCTCTTTTCTTAGCTAAATATATTCAAGTCGTTTAGTCGGCTGTCATAACATTCGTTTCTCAGCCCGGGAATCATTTTGGTAGCTCGACGCTGTACTCTCTCCATTTTTGTCTGTCTTTTTTCAAGAAGGGTGACCAAGACTGAAAACTGTACAAGATGAGGACCTATGATTGAATTGTACAAAGTGAGGATGATTTCCCTGGATTTGAATTTGAAAGCCCTAGCCATGAATCCAAGAATTTTGTGTGTTTTTTCCACTGCTCCTGTGCACTGCTTACTGAACTGGGAAATAAGGCTAAAACAAAAATTTAATTTCTATATCTGTGAGCAGAATAAGGCAAACAAAGTGACCGGACCCACAGGTAGCATATGAATTTTGGTACCGATAAAGTACCAAATTTTACACACCATCAGTAGGAACGAGAAGACAAGGTACAGCATGAGATGTAAATAAGACAAATGACAGGTATGATAACACCTCAATAGTAAGCCAAGCAAATGGCATATAACAGTAGAAAAAAAAAGATTAATAATATTCTGGGGTTCATAGATGGGGCATTCGAATTCATATCTAATCCTCACACTTTACGGTTTACTGATGCGTCCCTTCTTGAATTTTGTGTCTAGTTTTGGTCACCCTACTTGAAAAAAGAAAAAGACAGATTAGAGAGAGTACAGCGGCGAGCATCCAAGATGATCCCCGGACTGTGAAATAAATCCTATGAGAGCTTACTTGGTGACTCAAACTTATTTAGCTTAGAAAAGAGCAGGCATTCAGAATTATCAAAAAATTTTGACAGTCTCGACCCAAGCATGTGTTTAAGGCTAGACTGGTCTCTGATTTCATAGTAATGAATGCCTGGTCAGTGTCGCCGTGAGTTGTTGCTGGTGTATACTAACTGTCCTCTGCACGTAATGCCAGGTGAACCAACTGCATGAGAGAGACGCAGCTGGTGTGTGTGTGTGTGTGTGTGTGTGTGTGTATGTGTGTGTGTGTGTGTGTGTGTGTGTGTGTGTAGAGAGAGAGAGAGAGAAAGACAGAGTACGCCTTTAGTCTGGCTAGACTGTTTGTTTCCGCATCAGGGACCACTCTATCCCGCAGAGCATAATAATCTTCTCTGCATTAACCTGTTGGGTGTCTGGGTCAACAAGTCTCAGATGCGATGCATCTGGCTGAGCAGATCTCTGCGGCGGGTGCCTTCCACTGCTGCGCAAGATCGAGTAACTGCACAGACTTTCAGCCTTCGTAACACGCCATGTGGAACTACGATGTTGGCCTCACGTAAACCCTCTGCTTCAACACAACGTAAGCAGACCAGATCGCATTAAAAAGAAATGCGGGTGGCAGTCGACAAAATTCGTAGTACATCTTCGCTACTTTACAGCACACAAGCAAGAAAAAAGAACATCATCGTAGAGGACTACATGAGGTGCAGAACTATGCTTGATTTGTGAAAAAGATACTTCACAGCAATCAGTCAAAATGAAAAAAAAAGAAAAGCACAACAAATCAAGTTATAATATTTATGCTCTGATTCCGAATCAAAGTTTACCATCAATGTTATCAGAATATGATATCCATTTAGTTACGTAAGATTCACGATGCTCAAGCATTTTACATAGCGTGTTTTCGCTCAGATCGCCAGCTGTTCTGTCGCAGATATAAGCTACCCTAGTTGTACGTAAACTCAGCAAAACTTGGAACATCTGTGAGATACAGTTATTGGCTCTGGCGGCTCTGAATAACCGGCTCAGTAATCTCTGCGCGATACGAACAATGGCGTTCCTGTGTATGATATGCTCATTGGCCTTGATGTTCATTTGTTACGCCCATTGCCTTGCTGGTTCCATTGTGGTACCACTCTGTGGCCACAGCGTGTCTGCTTGCTATTCACTGTGACCGTAAGAACTCGAGGCTAGGCCACTGCGATGTCTGTTTCTTCTCCTCCACCGCTTTTTTTTTGAGTTCTTTATTCCTCTCGTGTCTTCCCTAATAACTGTGACCTGAACATTTTTAAAAAAGGAAAGTCTCCAACTTCATCAAAAGTTTTAATTATCTCTTTTTTTTTTCGTTTTTTCGAGATATTCTCATCACGGCCTATCGTCGACCAGGGTGTCTGTTGCGTGACTGGAGCCTTTGTTATGGGAGAGGCCTTAGTTCTTAGGTATACGGTTCGACCTTGATACTGGCTGGTGCTTGAGGACGATACCTGCGGTGACCTTGGTGCTCCTCAGTAAATATCCCCTCAACACGCAGCCGAAGCCCACCACACACCGCATGAGGAGAGCAGAGTCTTGGCCTCAGAAGTTACGGATTTAGTCTTTTGTGTTGTCGTCTTCCCCTCCGGTTCCCCCTTGGGCCTCCCGCACCCTCGGGCGTGTCACTCAGACGAGGCAGCAGCAGCTGGCACGCGGGATCACCCCAGCTGACTGCCTCATCCCTCACCAGCCACACACCGGAAACTTGGGCTCCTCCTACTGCCACTAGGCTGAGAGGGAAGTCTTTGGAGGAGGAGGAGCAGCAAGGGGTAGGTGTCGGAGGAGGTAGATGAAGGAGAGGGAGGGGGAGGGGGAGGGTGTACAAGGGTGTAGGTGTTGGAGGGGGAAGATGTCAGGGAGGAAAGATGAAGAAATGGGAGGAAGTACAAGAGGTAGGTGTGAGAGAGGAGGGATGAAAGAGGTGGAAGAAGGTGTAGAGGAGGAATGGTTAAGGAAAGGATAAGTGTCGAAAAAGCGTATATGTGGAAAGGAAGTAAGGGAGACAGTGTAGCAAGAGAAGGTATAAGTGAGAGAGGTGTCGGAGTGGACTCGTAGATGGGAGAAAGTGTAAAAGGAAGAAAAGGAGTTGCAGAAGGGGGCGGGGTTGCTGGAGGGAGAGAAGGAAAAAAGGAGTTAGGGGCGAGTGAGGGAGGAAGGTGCAAAGTGGGAGGGGCATAGCAGGAGGTGTAAGAGGGAGAGGGTGTGGATGAGTGGAAGGGGTAGTCAGTCACATAGCTGTATTCAAGAATGTCTGTTCTAGGCAGCAAGCGTGGGAGGAGGTATAAGTCCTCTGCCGCTGGAGATGCAGTCCCTTCATCGTCTACACCCGTGTAAGGGGACACAGCCCCGTACTCATCTACACCCACTCAACGGACGACAATAGAAATCGGATGAAATCGGGGACATCAATACGTACACGACCCCATTCCCCATCCTTAAGTGACTCCAACCTTCGGTCATAGCTATTGGGACCAGCCTAGCCCAGCGCTGTCCAGCACGGCATCGCTCGGGCGAGGCTGCTCTACCCCAGCAGGAGCCGACTGAGGCATAACTAACTCACTCTACCATAAGTGAGGCTTCTTCAACTTCTACGATGATTGCAATAAGATCTAACACTGCAGCTGATGCACAAAAGGAAGTACGGGAATGGGAAAGAGGCGGTTAACTTAGCAGAGACAAACGTAACCTATATCTGCCATTAGTAAAATGGATTTACAAGGTTAAGTGGAAGCGACTAACATGTCCCACTAGAATACCGAAGGGGATCACCTCGAAAATCACGGTCTTCTCTCTGATAACCAGTACGGCTTCCGTAAGGCGATATCCACTGGTGATATTCTTTCCTGTCTTACTAATGTCTGGGCATCATCCCTGAAAGATTTTGAGGAGTCATATGTAGTTGCCCTTGACATATCTAAGGCTTTTGACAGGGTGTGGCATCGGGGTCTCATCTCTAAACTCC
>JAYMFT010419539.1:0-17727 GCA_038088735.1 Panulirus argus | reverse complement strand
AAAAAAAAAAAAAAAAAAAAAAAAAAAAAAAAAAAAAAATATATATATATATATATATATATATATATATATATATCCTTTATATTTCATACTTAGTCACTGTTTCCCCTCATCAGTGTGGCAGTGTCAGAATCAGACAAACCAGCCTTAGGGGAGAAATTCTTACTTGGCTCATCCCAGTTTTGTTCATACTTAGTCACTGTTTCCCCTCATCATTGTGGTAGTGTCAGAATCAGACAAACCAGCCTTAGGGGAGAAATTCTTACTTGGCTCATCCCAGTTTTGCTAACTTTGAAAACAGTAATACAAAAGAGGAAGATTTCCAGCCTCTCGAGAGACTCCCATCCCATCTATGACACGAAGATACGTAGGTAGTATTCTTTTTCCCCTTTTCATTCATAATTACCCCAGGACTTCTTTATGAGAAAGAGTTTTGGTGATACCAGAATATTGTCCCAAAAGGAGACAAGAAAAAGTAACTTTTACATACCTGGAGTGTGTAGTTTAAGGTTATATTTCTGGTAGGGTAGAATACAAGATTGGGTTGGAAGGGCAGTTGTTTAGTGATTGTTGAGCCATTGCTGCTTATAATGGTTATGATAATGAAAAAGATGATAATGATATGTCTGTAGTATTTATAATACATACTAATATGTATATATGTATATGTTTGAAAATACAGTAGATGTAAATATATTTTGGTAAATGATATATTTGTCTAGCTGTAATATCACTCTGTTGCCAGGTGGACCTCATCTTCTCCAAACGTAGTTTCTTTCTTAAGAAACAATGTCCTGTTATGATACCATACAAATCAACTCTCAATCATGCTGAGCACAAGGCTTATCTCCGAGCATTTGTCAAGTTCAAAATAAGGGCTCCCATAACAGCTGCTGAAACAGCAGAATATGATCAATTCTTGGTAAGAACTTATTCTTTTTTAAGATGGATTTTTCTATATTTTTCTTGAAATATTCTAGATATTGTCTGCATTATGTGTGAGAATGAGAAGTTTAATTAATGAAACAGAAGAGAGGAGATAACACTTCCTAGTCAAACATTAGAGCACCATTGACTTAGAGCGCAGTTTTAAAGTTAGATGAATTTGATATTTTTTGAAATTAGAAGTGATTTGGCAATTTGCTCAGCTTAGCTGGTCAATTAAAGGGCCTACTAGTGAAGTGAAGGAGGTATGGCAAATGTTTTGGTGAAAAGGGAAGAGTTGGTAAAAGCGTTGCATAAGATGAAGTGCAGCATTGCGATGGGAGTAGGTGGGGTTGCAGTTTAATTTCTTAAGAAAGGGGATGATTTTTATTCATTGTTGATTGGTTAGTTAGGATTTTCAGTGCACAGTATGTATATCTCATGGTAAGGTGTTTGAGGATTGGCAGAATGCATGTACAGTGCCATTTTATAAAAGCAAGAGGGTCTAAATCAAATGTTCAAATTACAGAAGCACTAGTTTGTTGAATGTAACTATTAAGTTGCATAGGACAGTGGTGCAATGCACAGGACATTAAGTTGAGGAGGAGCAGTGTGGTTTCGGGAATGGTAAAGGAGGTGTGTATCAGTTGTTTATTTTGAGAAAAGTATATGAGAAAGATATAGAAAGACAGGATTTTAATGTTGCACATAGATCTGGAGACAGCATATGATAAGATTTATAGAGATGCTTTGTGGAAAATGTTATGAATATAAGGTGTAGAAGGAGAGCCACTAGAAGCAATGAGGAGTTTTTATCAAGAGAGTAAGTTGTATGTGTGAGTAACAAGAGACAAGGATTAGTGTTACCTGGTGAATGTGGGTGTGCGTCAGGAGTGCATAATGTCACCATGGCTATTTAGTTTGTTTATATATGGGGTGGTGAGGCAGGTGAATGCAAGGGTTTTAGAGAATGGGGCTTGTCTTCAGTCTGAGGGGTGGAGGCCCTGGGAGCTGAATCAGTTGCTGTTTGATGATGATGCAGCACTGGTGACAGGTTCGAATGAGAAACAGTAGAGACTTTATTCTACCCTGTGACAGCAATAATGGGTATGTTTGACGGTTTAGTAATCCTGATACTGTTGTAATGATGTGAGGCATAGGCCATAGATAAAAAAGTATGGAGAGGGTGGATGTGCTGGAAATAAAATGTTTGAGGACAATATTTCATGAAAGGAGGATTGATTGGATAAGAAATGATAAGATAAAAGAGAGAGATAGGTTGTAACAAGAAGAGTATGTATTAAAGAGCTGAAATGGTGTGGATATGTGGAGAGGATGGATGAGGATATGCTAACTAAGAGGTTATACATGTCATAAGTGGAGGGAACCAAAGGAGGAAACTGAGGAAGATGTGGAAGGATGGAGTGAAAGATGCAGGAGAATTTGAAACATAAATCTTCTTTGCCTGACCATCTTTACATATAACAACTTGATCTCACACCCCTCACTCCATTCCATTCACATATCCTACTCTCCCTTAACACTGCCACACTGTCTTATATTTGAATTACCATTATACATTCATCCTATGCTCATGTTACATTCCACTCAGCCATATCTTGTGGTAAATGGTTGCAGACATGCTGCCTCAATATTGCAATTCTCACCTCATTGCTGTAACCCTTTCATTTGTATGACATAACCATATCCCCAGTATGTAGTAATTAAAGTGACCTTGTTGCTGTCCATATCCAATATACTGCTTCCATCATAAACATTATGATGCCAGATTCTTACCCTTGAGTCACTTTGTATTCTTTAAAAAAGCTGCAGCTGTTTATTCTAAATATTACTCAAGCATTTATTGTTTCATAAATATGGCCATTTCATAAATTTTTCAGGTTCCATGTAAGCTTGATTCCAAAATCTATTGACCAGGAATTGTTCTTTCTTTATTTTTCAACCCTTTGACAGTGTAATTCATAGAAATATAACTTACAGTAATGTTTACTTAGCTAGGATATTATGACTAGAACATGTGAATTTTTTATGGTTTATTAAAAGTTTGTACCTCATCAGCCAAAACATCCATGATGATTAGATTTCATTTGAGTGACTATAGTTATCATCATTTTTAGCCCCTTGTGTAATTGTCATCTGAATGTTTTTCAAGTGCTGATGCAAGACAAGAGTGAATTATTTATCCTGTATATACTGAGTCAGAAAAATACAGAAGTGTATTAGTGCATCTAGAGGAAAAAATTAGCTACTGGTGTTAAGGGGATAGTTAAGCCTGCCTTCTTTTTGTATTGAGGTTAGGGGTTAAGATTTACTGTGCATATCTACACTGTATGCATGAAAAAATAAGTTTACTTTATCCACAGAGACTGCAGCACCGTGTGTATGAAGAGCAGAATTGCTTCATGCAGTTCTCACATCAGGTGGCCAAATTGCAACTGGCAACGTACAATATGGTTCCTGAAGTTATCACTAATTATGTGAATGAACATGTACAGGTAAATAATTATTAAACCAGGATATATACTTATCATTTGATGTGCCACTAAAGGGTCATTAGTAATGTTCAGGAAAGTGAGTTTGCCTTGTCTAGGGTGCCTGTATTATCAACTGTAAAGTGAATGAAGACTAAAGATTATCAATGGTCGCCTTAGGTCAAGCATAGTTAGTGAGGCAAAATGAAAAAGTTGCATAAGAAAAAAATGAAATTGTTGAGGCTGTTTAATGAGAAGGAAGAAAACATTTGGACTGCATTTAAAGGGTTGAGGAAGTAATGTGTATGAAAAGAAAGAGGTATGTATATGTATCTGAGCAAATTATATGTAAACAATATATTAAATTTCTAGTGGTTTGTAGTAAGCAAAGATATTTTCATTTAGAGCAGACAAAGGGAAAAAGCAATGAGATTTGTTAGGAAAACCAGAATTGAGAAAGAAAAGACATTCATGCAACTAACATTTACCTCCCTACCAAGGAAACCTTTCTATGAAGCACCCACAGTGCAGATCTGAGGAGTTCTGATTAATTTCGTTTTTTTTCCTTACTCCCTTTTTACCCAAGATGGCCATGATTGAGGCATGCGGGCCTATGCAATTAAGTTACTTAAAAAACAAGCTTCTTAAAGCAGAAAAGTGTTTTTCATAGAACTTGGAAAACTGCCATACAGACATGGAGTGGAAATTTAATTGGGAGGTTTAAGGGTTAAAGTTAACCTTTGTGGTTCAAATATACATGATATGTATATGATAACATTATCCCAGGGGATAGAGGAGAAAGAATACTTCCCACGTATTCCCTGCATGTCGTAAAAGGCGACTAAAAAGGGAGGGAGCGGGGAGCTGGAAATCCTCCCCTCCTGTTTTTACTTTTCCAAAAGAAGGAACAGAAAAGGGGGTCAAGTGAGGATTTTCCCCTCTAAGGCTCAGTCCTCTGTTCTTAACGCTACCTTGCTAACATGGGAAATGGCGAATATGTATGAAAAAAAAATATATAATAGCAAAAAGGCCAACATGATCTAGTTTGATTGCAAGATGGAGCCTTTTATTCAGTAATACATGTATATTGAAATGAATTAACTTGCTGGTTATGCATATCTAAATACATCATAGCTATGACATACTCTTAGATATGATGAGGCTAGTCTCTGACTGGCTGTAAGGATGAGTTAGGATGATGCAATTGACTGATATTAAGAAGAATGATATTACATTAAAATATGTTATTTGCTAACTCCACAACTTTGGTTAGTTAGGCTGCTGTAACCTCTGTTCATATGAGAGTTAATAGTGTCAATATTAATAATTTTTGCAACTTCCTTTTAATTTGACTTAACAAATAAAGATATTGTAACTGTATGGTCCCCAACTCATCCAGCTTAATAGTTAGAACCCAGAATCTAATTTTATGACAAAATCCATAGATATTATTTCAAGGGATCATTGTAAGGATCTTTTCTGCCATACCAGTACTTTGAACTCCTATGCTGACTGTTTACTTTACATGTTATTGCTTAATAAGTGTTGAACTGTTGTCAGTGGGGATGACATGACCACTAGTAGAAGTTAGAATAATGATATAAGAGTCAGTAAATTTTCCAGTTTACTTTTGATTCAAATGGTCTGATGCTGATACTTTATGAAAGACTGATACCTTTCAGAAATTTAGATTTCTTCTGTAAGGCAATATTTTTTCAATTTACCAAGTAGATGACATGATCCTTCCAGTGTAAATGGGCATAAAGGTAAAAATGATAAATTGCAGGTAATCACAGTCGATATTCTGTACAGTAATCGTTATCTATTAAATGTTTTTGATTTCGTTTCAGCATCGTTGTAAACGTGCCTTCAAGTATAAGAAGACATACATCCATGAGCAACAAGTACCTATTTGTCCACAAGACCCAATGAAAAGATTTAATGATCTTTGTTTTAACCACATAGGCCATCTACTAAGTTTGGTAAGAAGTTACCCATTAGATTCTTTTTTGTCATTTACATCTTACATAAAAAGTTCATGAAGTTAAAAATGGTCCTTTGGTGGTGGAATCTACCACCAGTGCTGTGTCATCATCAAACAACAACAAATGTTTCACTTTCCAAGCCTCCCTACAGACTGTATACTTGCCCCTCTCTCCAGAACTCATGCATTTACCTCCCTCACCACCTCATCCATAAACAAGTTTAACAGCCATTATGATAGCACACACTCCCACTGTAGACTAACCCTCACCTTGCACACGTCTTACACCACTGATAAAAACTTCTTACGGCTTCTTGCAGCTTTCCTCCCACACCACATGTTCATAAGACCTTCCACATTGCATCTTTATCAACCCTATCATATGCTTTCTCCAGATTTATGAATGCAAAATACAGATCCTTCTGTTTCTCTGAGTGTTTCTTGGACACATTCTTTAAAGCAAACACCTGATCCACACATCCTTTACCACTTCTGAAACCACATTGTTCCTTTGCAGTCTCATGCTCTGTATATGCCTTTACCTCTCTATCACCATTCTTCCATACAACTTACAAGGTACACTCAACAAACTTTTACCTCTGTAATTTGAACACTCACCTTTGTCCTCTTTGCCTTTATGCAGTGGCACTATATATGCATTCCACTATACAGGCACCTCCCCATGATCCATATATAAATTGAAAATCCTAACTAACCAATCAACAACACAGTCACCCCCTTTCTTAAGAAATTCAACTGCAGTACCATTCACCAAAGCTAACACCAATTTTCAAGAAATTATAAAAATGTATCAGTTTTTTATCTTTAATGCAAAAGAGCTTTTTCCTGAAATAATGACTGAGTAAGTCATATTGGCAAAGAAAGTCTTTTTTCAGTATATGTTTTCCATTTTGTAACTATGGGCTAAGTCCCATTCTTTTCTCATAACCTAAAGCTTTAGGGAAAGAAATGGCAGTTACTTGCATAATTTAGAAGCCACACTAACATGCAGAATTGAGCAGTTGATCTGGTATTACATTGAATCATCAGCAGTTATACTTATTCAAATGGTAAATAACCAGATCTTTTAGTGAAGATCTTGCATGTGTTACCTTTCTCTGAATGCAGGGAAAGGTATTGTGATATAGAAGGGTTGCCTTCTTTTTAGTAATAATCCAATACTCCATTGTGTCTGACCATTTTCATTGTTTTTTCAGGGTAGCCTACCATGGCTCAAGGTTCCCAACTGCCATAACCAAAACAAACTACGACAGGATGAGTCTGTATCAAAACTTCAGCCCCCAGGGGTAGATGAAAGAAAAGATTATCAACACCTCCTTCACAAAACGCCTGGTAAGTTCCAGCTTATATGCTAGCTTAAACAATTTCTTTGATATTCAAATGACCAAAGTCTGTAAATGTCAGCTGATAGAGCTGGCAAAATGAGTTCAGTACCATAAGTTAAGGATGGTGGGTTAAGACATGAATGTGACCTTTAGATAGATTTTCTCAAAAATAGACTTTTAAGAAAGTTTATTGGTAGAAGTATGAGAGGAAGAGTTTTATTATGAGAATGATAACAACAAATATAAGTTTTATAAAGAATTTTTTGGACATAATACAGATAAATAGGGAATTCTTCTTAGATGTATGCTGTAGTGGAAGATTAGGGTGGTTACACATCACTGGATGAATTATGGAGAATAGGGAGATGAACAGAAGTACATGCCTAAGAGTAAGGTAACAATGTGGAATTAGTTTACTTGAGCCAAAGGTAAGAGAGAATTCAAAATCTTTAACTCATGTTTCAATATCTTGTATTGTACCCCCCACATTCAAATCAGGAAGACATTTGAGCACAAATGTTTTGGATATTAAGCATCCCCACACCTATGTATGTCAAAGATCTATCAACATTTTCTGTTGCTTTCTGCATATTGGTTTACCTACAACACAGGTAGTTTCCCCTTGCCTGCTTTAACCACCAGAATAGAGAAATGCTTGAGTATTGCTTCAGCAAATACAAGCAAAGAGGTAAATACTAGTAAACAAAAAAAGGTAATGAATTTTCAAATTATGTTAATGATCAAATTAAAAGTATTATTTGAAAGAAAGGGTTGAGTTTATGAATTTCCTCTCATAAATCTAATAATCTTGCTTTTATTCACATTTACTCTCAGCTTGATGTTTTCACACAGTTTCTGCTGCCGCACACTTCAGCAACCTTTACTCACAGACTCCCCCCACCTCCAGCAAACAGAACATTAACGAAACAAATACAAACTTAAATAACCTGATAAGCACAAAACAAGTGACCCCCCAACTCAGTCTAAAGCTCCAACCCATCAGACATACAACCCTCAGAAACAATACTACTTAGACAGACATGTGTCATACTCTCCATCTGTGGTCTGGACATCACCCATCCATATAACACTACAAACACTGTTTTAAAATATTCTAAGACCCTTCATGCCCATGATTCATCTACCATAAGGAAGACACTAAGTGCATTGTACTTGATTGCCTGCAATTTTTTGCACACAGATGCATACACAATATCACAATACTTTATGACCTATTGTCCTGACAGTGTGGACATGGCCAGCTCCTTGGGTGCTGTAGGAGCTTCATACAGATATATAAATATGTATATGTGTATTTGTGTGTGGAACAACAAAGTCTTGCACTCTGCATTCTCATATCTCATATTATCTTAGTAGATATTGTTCCTGCATTCACTTCACTTACATTGATGATTATCTAAATAAACCTGAAGGGTAAACAATGTAGATCTTCTACTATTTGCAGTGAGTGAGGATCCTAATGTTGCGTACCTGGCCCAGAAACATCAAGCAAATATTGTAACATCAACCAGTGTCTTAAAAACTTTAGCTGACAATTATGGTCCACATTTTGATAAAGAGTGGGACATACCTGTTGAAGTTAGATCATACACTTGTAAAGGTAAGCATTGTTAGTACATGTAAGCAACTGTTATCAGCATTTAGCATAATAATAAAGTTGAGGACTGAAGATATTGAGGGTAGTGACTCCTAAGGTACCTTTGATTTTAATTCCCAGTATTTTAGTTTATGATGGTGTTACTGGACTCAAACTCTAAGAGAAAAATCACCTTCATTAGAATATATCATCGTCAGTGGACAAAGAGGAGTACAGTCACATCAAGGAATTTTTTTAACCCTGTTCTTGCATGGAGTGCAGCCTCAAAGCTGCAGGAGCCCCATAAAAGAGGTCCTGGGATTGTATGAAGGACGTGATTACACCTAATCTCTGGTTCGTGTTGTAGATGCATTCCTGGATAACACAAGTTGATAGAATCACCACATAGTAGAACCCATTGTACCATAGGAATAAAGGTAGTTTACATTGCTGAGAGAGTTTTTCATCAAAATTTTCATGCAAATATATTAATGTCTAGAAGCTTTCTGGACAGTGCTGGTATAGATTTAATCCAAGTGTTTAAATGAGAAATTCAACCTACAAATAGTGTTTTAAGTAAAAACACAATACATTAGGTACACAGGCATGTTACACTGATCCTGATATTTCATCCAGACACTAAACAGTCGGTCTATGTTCTCTGTAATTTCACCTCTGATATGAATGATCTTTGTTACATTTTAAGGTGCCGCATTAGAGGTCACATTAAAGGCATACTGACTGACTGTATTTCCATACTCACAAATTGTTCTCTTTAATATAATGGGCAGGCCAAGAGCTCTAATGATGTCAGTATTGACTTTCATCAAACCTCGAAATGTCTAACTTATCATCCAAGCTGAAGCTGTTCCTGCTTCTGTTCTCACAAAACACAAGACTCACTTGGGCAATTTCCACTCATACAGTCATTGTAGGGGGTTTGAGGTGGTTGTATACATTATTACAATGTAGGTGTGCAGGTTGTATTCCCACCATAATTCATGTGTGTCAGACATGCTGCTGCAGTAAGCTCTGCCTTTACTAGCAAACAGTCACTTCCTAGAGCGATCACCTACTGTTGCTGTGAGCTGTTTTTGAACTTTCTGAATTTTTCTTTTCTCTGTACTCTGTCCTGCAAGAATCAGAAATTTCCTGGGAATGCATGGATCAGGATTCAACTTATTTTGTCATACTTGTCAGTGTTGTCCATGTTAGCAAGGTAGCACCAGGAACAGACAAAGAAAGACTGCACTCACTCACATCCATTCTCTAGTTGTAATGTGCAATGCACCGAAACCATAGCCCCCTGTCCACAATCAGGTCCCATAGACCTTTCCAAGGTTTATCTCAGCTACTTCACATGCTCTGATTCAGCCTATTGACAGCACGTTGACCCTGGTAGACCACATCATCCCAATTCACTCTATCCCCTGCACATGTTTCACCTTCCCACGTGGTGAAACAGTGTAGCAGTTAGCGTTCCTGACCGTGACGCATTCACGGGCCGCCCAGGGTCGAGCGCATAGGTTCGAATCCTGGTTGCGGCAGTCGGTCCACAGTCCACCCAGCTGTTCATCCACTCCTAGGGGTAGCTCGATAAAATGGGTACCTGGCTCAGGCTAGGATATATATATATAATGTTAATGGGATGGCTTTGATTAGGGCCTTAGCTGCCCATGCCGTCTCAGCTAACATAGAAAAAAAAAATGTTTCACCTTCCCACATGTTCAGACCCTGAACACTGAAAATTTTCCTCACTCCATCCTTTGGTGAAGAGACACCAGCCTGTGCTCACCCAATGTGAATAACCTTTATTGTGGCTGCAGCAGTTGTTCATTTCAGGCCCACCATTCACTAGTCAACAGCCACCGCCAGGCTGGCATCATAGACTTGCCTCCCATCAACAACCAGGTGGACACATTTTTCCCTGTTGACAGAAGTCACCTAATGGAGAGGAGGCCTATTTCAGTTTGTGACACCTACAGTTATGGTACTACCATGATGTATGTACTTCCATGATGCTATAGATAGGAGACAAAGTGAATTTTGTTTCACCTGTATATGTTGATAATGGAAGAAATAAAAGTATTGGAGAACTTTAATAAATATGGTTTAAAATAACTATAAGGAATCTAAATATCTAATGCTGTACTCAGTTCTTAGGTTTTTAGGTATCCTTCTCATGTTGACAAACAAAGAATAACTATTGGTTCAGATGCTTGCAGATTCCACAAACTCATTTGTTTCCTACAGTGAATGGTTCTTAAGTAAGAATCATTAATTGTAAGAACCTCTTTAAAGAACATTTCAGCAAGGCATCCTTCTTCCATCTTAGTCAAATGGTGACTAAGTTTAGATGTTGCAGATTTATCCTATGGCCTTGGGATTCTTCCTGCAGAACAATCCATTCCCAGAATTCTTCCATGTACTTTTGGATCTTATTAGTGCCTTGGGGCTAGTCTAATCAAAAATTTTCAAACAACTTGAAAAGGATGAGCTTTAAGGGTTGGAAAGGAAAATTAATGAGACATTTATGAGGCAGTTCACGTTCACATCCTCCCTTGTCTCCTCTTCCCCTCCGTGTTACAGTCTGTTCCTAAGGACAATACAAGTGAGATTTTATCCTTCAAGAAGGTTATGTCTCCATAACTCCAACAATATCAGGCACATTTTATGTAACTGGATACTTGAATACCTTTACCATTTACTACTAGTCTGTTTGCATTCTTAAACATGACTATACCTATTTGTAGATATTCCATAATATTTATACACTGGTTTATTATAAGGCATGTTTTCTCCTCCCATAGTTATATTGTAAATTTTTTCAACAGATGTTGATGGAAAGGAAAGTAGCCACAGAGTTGTTTTCATTGACAAGCCAATGCCAAAGAAAATATGGACCCCTTTGGAAAAGAAGCAACTATTTTACAAGAAATCTGCTCTGGCATCATTGACAGAGATTAGACGATTTGCTTATTTCAGGTGAAATATGTACCTAGAAATTTTATCTAAAGATATGTTTTTCTTTAGTTGTATTCATCCTTGCAGACTGCCTCCTCCTGTAAGAGCACTTGAGACATTTAGAGGCATAGCTTCATAGAAATCCCTTATTACTTCAGTGCCATAAGAAGCATCAGGTTAGGATGGAGGTTTCTCAAGTATGATTCCTGAGGGAAGTAGAGCAGTTTGTTACACTTTGACATGGTGGTTTCAGCTCCTTAACTGTAGAACTTCCCCTCACTGTACAGTTTGGTAATCACAAATAGGTAAATACAAGTAGTAGTAGAGCATTTGGCCATCAGAAGTATTCAGGCTCGTTCACCAAATCAGAGTTCAAAACTCAGCAAATGCATTAGAAGGCATTGGATCATTGAATTATGCAGGTATTCCCATAATTTTAGAGTGGAAATAAATGATTGTATAGAAGTGGATAAATGCATTTGTTGCTAATTTGGTATATTTGTTTCAGGATGAAATCTCCTGTGGTCTTCAGATATGAAAAGCTGGATACAGAAGGTGGTGATACTATGATAGGAGATGACAAAGAGCAGGCAGAATATGATGATGATTTTCTTGACTTCACTTCAACAGCTGATCATGACATCTTTGGGTTTGACCTAAATAGTTCTTCTAAGATGTCTAAAACACTAAAGAAGACGGGAGAAATAGAACAAAACAAAGAACATTGTAATAAAGAAAAACAAATTAATTCAGCTGAGGAAAACTCTACTGATTTGTTAACTAAAGAAACTAAAGAACAAAAAAAACCTAAAAGACGAGAAAAAAGATTGCACAAGGACTTCATTTCCAGTAGTGATGATACTAAATCACTGAAATCAAAGAAAAACAAAGTTTTGAAGACTGGACAAGGGACTGGTTCACCAATAAAGTCTAATACAACCAGCCCATTGAAGAAAGTAGTGACATGTAACAATGATAAATCTCAAAATGAGACCCTGTCCGAAAGTGAAAAAAGTACCAGTAATATAAAACCAGATCTTCCACCTCTTAATATCATTAATAAACCACAAGATGTAAGACCCTCAGACTCTGACTGTGGTGGTGTCTTAGAGAGTCTGCTTGACATGCAAGATTCTTTTTTGAAACCCACACAAGTGGTAGGTTCTCCCACGAAATTAGAAAAAAAGGAAACATCCCAGTTTGTCAGTTTTCAAAGACCTTGGTCAAGCACACTCCACACAGACTGGCAAGAACATACTCAGGTTTGTAGCATAAGATTTCATTTTCAAAGCCAGATGTTATGCTGAGGATAGACTAAGCTCTCTGCTATTGGTCAGGTTACATTAGTTGACATGTCATACAAAAAAAATGTCCCATTTAGTTAAGTTTATTGGCACTATTATTACTACTGACCACATACTAATAGTTAGTGGTAGATTATACATTGTAAGCAAACCACTGTCATATTGACTAAACCAGCCAACAAATGGCATCGAACCATTTTGTGCCGTACATACCTGATGACCTGTCAGAACATCTCTACCCATGCTCTTGACCAGATCGTGAAGAGTTCACATGTGTAGGTCCTGAAAATGGGCCCACAAGAATCTTGAGGCAAATTGTTTTAAGTAGCTAAAGGTTTGGGTAAGGTTTGTCTAAACAAGGAAATGAAAGATGAATGATCTAGCTTTAGCATAGCTTCAGCTGAAGGGCCTTGAGATATGTTGTATTGGTGTTTGTAGTGTTGTAGGGGTGGGTGATGTCCAAAACATAAATGGCAAAGTGTAACTCTTGTATGTCTGGGGTGTATGGTTTCTAATGGGCATATGTATGGTGGGATGGTGTTTAAGACTAGATTAGGAAGGCCATTGTTTAGCACTAGCTTGTTAGGCCATCGTGGTATATATATATATATATATATTGTGTTAGTGTTACATTTAGTGGAGGTTGGGGAGAACTGTGAGTATAGGGTGTTGAAGTATCAGGAGAAGTATAGCATTTCAGTTCTAATTGTGGGTTCAAAGTAAGTTATGAAGAGGTTTGATTGTTAAGGGTATAGTGCTTTTCTAAAAAATTGAGTGCCGATCTTATTAAGGTGGTTTTGTAATGGTAGGAGCACTTTCATAGTGTAGTTGTTGAATGTTTGTGGTTTCTAGGCAGCAAATGATTGCTCAGGGAGTAATTTTTTTAAAAGACTGACGTGCAGAGCCTCAGGTGGCACACATGGCCTTGGTGCTAGGGACTTCAGTAATGTACACTCCTCATGTACCAATAATTCACCATGAAATTGACCTATTATCCTTTGGGTTTGGTCTTCATCTTTCTCTAAACCCTTCTCCTGCATATGGATATGCTCTCATTCCTGCAGGACAAACAGCAAGAGATATGTAGGTTCTGAAACTTGGAATACTTTTTTGTATGAGGCGGTTTCCAGAAGGCATTTTTTCCTAGTCTTTACCCTACTTTGTCCCCCCCCCCCCCTTTTTTTTTTTTTTTTTTTTTTTTTTTTTTTTTTTTTTTTTTTTAGCTGTAACCAATTTTGTACTTATGTCTGCACCCTGTAGAGAGTGAGCTTTTTGTGGCTTAGAGCCAGAGGGTGGAGATGTCATCTATGTGATGGTCTCTTGTAGGCCGCGGGTAGGCCTGGAATGATCGTTTGCACCCTATAGAGAGTGAGCTTTCTGTGGCTTAGAGCCAAAGGGTTGGTGATGTCATCTATGTGATGGTCTCTCATAGGCCGAGGGTAGGCCTGGAATGAGCAAGAAGGCTGCTGTCTAGTTTAATAAGAGTGATGGGTGGAGAAAGCCAGCTTTCCTCAATAGAAAGGGAGTGGATTATAAGATCTTAACCTTGATATTCTTTGAGAGAACTTGTCATGCTTGCAGAACACCACCTCAAAGAGAAAATTTTCATAAATTTCAAAACTTACATTTTATAGTTCCCACCTTTCTTCCTGAAGATTCATTTTAGTTTTCAAAGATATTGCAACCCCACCCAACGATAAAACAGCTCATCTATGAATTAGTGTTTATTAGAATCAATAATTTTGGGTAACTGAGGGAACTGTGACTACTGAATACAGTAACAAAGCAGAATGCCTCATGCTTGATAACGCTATCAAAATATATGCAGATACAGGAGAGCTCTGACTTTAACATTAGAACTTATAGATACAGGAGAGTCACTGACTTGAACATTAGAACATATATATTTTTATAGCCTTAAAGAGTTCTGGATGGCTTCATAACCCCAAGAAAAAAGCTTGGCAGCACCACTTAGGGTGGTAACCCCAAGATTGGGAACCCCTATGTTAAAAAAAGTAGATTGTAATTGCAGAATGATGAGTGTAAACAGTTTGGCATTTTAAGATTAAATAAAAGGATAATAAAATCATTTGGAGATGCAGGGCTATGAAGGGAATGGTTAATAAAGGTAAATATGTGTTCAGGATTTGGACATGCAAATGATTATTATATAGGCAGTTAATTGCTGAAAGATTATATGTTTGACATGAATAGATAGAAAATATAAATATTAATAAAAGTTAGATGAAAGGACAGCATAAGGAAGTATTTGAGGTAAAAGTATTCATATATTTATATCTCCCTCAAAGGGATGGCCATAGCAAAAGAGTCACCATCATTGGTAAACTCCAGTGCTGCTTCATAGACTTTAGTGCCACAGCCTTCACAGGCCACTGGCAGAGGGCAGCTCAAGAGTAGTGTTTCCAAAGGCTCTTACCTGATGTTCCTACCCACTACTTTTACTTAATGTTTCTACCTAATGTTCCAATCTACTACCTACTTAATGCTCTTACCCAATGTTCCTACCAGCTACTTCTATCAAATGTGTCTACCTAATGTTCCAAACAGAAATGCTGTACATAAGTTTTAGAAGGGAAATCAGGATCTTTCATTTGTAAATAGAAATAACAGAAACTTTTTTTCTTCCAGGCAAAAAATTGTCCTGTTTGGTCTGGCGTTAATGTACACTATCAGCTGTTTTCTTTGGGTTTTAGCAGCTCACGACCTAACAGCTCACAGCCTTTGCGCATTATAGTTCGGCATAATCTTCATGGTCTGTCAAGGTTTAAATCTCAAAAGGTAAGGACAAGTAATCGTTATCCTATTTTTTTATTTCTGAATTGCACCAGTGAATTTATTTAATAGTTCTGAGTCTTTTGCAAGTTTTGAAACTATTGTTATTCCCAACACAAACATATAGAGATTGAAGTTGATAGACTTGAGAATGAAAGCTTGAAAAATAACATTGCATCTCAGTCCTCAGTAACTTTTTCAGTGGTATTTGTGGTTACGTGGGAGCATTGCACATGACATTGATGGAACGTTAGTGATTTTGTGAATGGCTCCCTGTTGACATTGATGGAACATTAGTGATTTTGTGAATGGTTCCCTATTCAGAATGTTTGATGACTTAGCAGCACACAAAATGAATAAGGAACTGAAACTGATATAAAATTGGGATTTTGGCATAGATACTGTAACTGTGGTATTTGATAGATATAACAGGGAAGGATCAATACAGAAAATGTAATGTCAATACTGAGGTGCTGGTGAGATTGTGCCCAGTTCTGTGATGATAGGTTCTCATTATATGCCAAATTACTGCCTCTTTCTTAAAGGTTCTGCAGACAAAGCTGCTCTGGCTACATGTGTGGGTAACTGTATTACTTCCAGTACACAAACTCTTCTCCACCAGAACAAATGTATACTGTTTGCTGAATGGTTTGCTGTTAGCAAGATAATGAAATCAGTAAACAACAGTAGTACTGTGATGGTGGAGTATCTTTCCTCCATAGAAGCTGATACAAGAATGGCACTCTGTACCACTGATCTTTCAAACACCCATTCCAAGATCATTGCACTCTGTGATTGCTATTTGTGTTTTCTGAGGAAAGAGTTTCACACTCATGTTGCCCTATCTCATAACTCTGTATATATATACCAAGTCTTTATTCTTATGTATGTACACACACACACACACAATGCACACGCACACACACACACACATGCTAAATACATATGTCCTGTGATTTTAATTTACTGATGTAAAGGTCAAATGGCAGCAGAAATTTTTATGCAGGCTTTTTATTCTGGCAAAATGATTACTAGAAAATGGTGCATTCCTGTTAACACTTCAGCAGAAAATTTGGAAGTTCAGATGGGTTGTATTTGCCAGTTAGTATCTCAGGCCCCCAATCCCTGTAACACAGATTCCTGTAATTTGCTTTTCAGCAAAGATGATAACCATAACCCATGCTCATTTTATTGTGTTCAAGCTTCATTGCTTTGCATGTAGACAGGTTAAATTCATTTACCATAGTAATGGCAAACGATAAAATTTGTAATACCAGTGGGGGGCTCCTACTGTATATGTTACTTAGGTTTCAGTTCTTAATGGTCATAGTCCCTGGTGTAAGATGTCCTTTAAAGAAAGCTTACAGCATTAAGAAAGTGGAGGGAGGAAAGGATAGCAAAGTTTTGGGGATATATGGATTGGGTAAAGGAAAAGTTAATGAAGGATCATGTGAAGGTCATATGTTTGTGGGCAGAAACTGGATATGGGAAAACTGACAGTGTATGAGACTGATAAAGCATTAGATAGCAGAACCAAAGTGGAAGAACTGTGGAAGAGCACATGAATGCAAGAGATGAGCCAAAGTAGTTAAAAGTAAGATGTCATGAATAGGAAGTTTGAAGATTTATGATTTGCTACCAACACATTTACTGGAAATTGTATTTAATGTAGTAACTTATTCTGTTCATTTGTTTCATGTTAACAGTGTGGAGAGTTAATGTAGTGAGTTTTTCAGATGAGAAGAAACAAGATTGAGAATTGATTCTTTCTTCCTTTATTCCCTCTCCACAGATGACATCCAAATCTTATGTTGTTTATCCAAAACCAGAAAATCAAGCATATTTTGGATGTGAAGTCAACACTTTATCAGAAATCACAGAGCAATGGATTCAACTCCTGGTTCGACCAAATACCACACTTCTTCAAGGTATATTGATCTGCCACCTATATATTATTTATTTTTATTTATCATACATGATCGCTGTTTCCCGCATCAGCGAGGTAGCGCCATGAAACATCCCCCCACATACACACATATATACATACATGCACATATATGCACAGTACATATATATATATACATATACATATCAACATATACATATATACATACATACACATACATATGCATATATACATATACACATGTACATATTCACACTTGCTCGCCACCATCCACTCCTCATGCCAGCCCGCCCCATAAGAAATTGCATCGCCACCCCCTGCGCCGGCGAGGTAGCGCCAAGAGACAGACGAAATGGCCACATTCGCTCACACTCAGTCTCTAGCTGTCATGTGTAATGCACTGAAACCACAGCTCCC
>JAYMFT010419528.1:0-17728 GCA_038088735.1 Panulirus argus | reverse complement strand
TTTCCCCCCCCCCCCCCCCCCCTCCCTCTCTCTCTCTCTCTCTCTCTCTCTATATATATATATATATATATATATATATATATATATATATATCTACCTTCATAGGTTGTCAGTGCAACAACACCAAGTCTAACAATACCTTTACAACACGGCTGTACAATAACTTAAGTGTTATCAATTTTCTCACTCATCTTCCTACCAAACTTCCAAAGTAGCATAAATTCTACACCCTACGTGGCGCTCAATCTCAGCTATTTTCCTGCTGGCTCTTGTGCCGTAGGGAATCATGGATGGGGAGTGACGTGTCTTCCGCTTATTATCCTGTCTCTAATCTGTGTCGCTAATAAGAGTAAAGTCTCTGATACCTCTTATTGTCCTCCAGCAGACACCCTCGTTATGGGTGCTTAGGTCTCTTGTTATGTGTCCTTTCCATGCCCTCCCGCCCCGCAAACCTCCACCCCCCCCCCCCTCCCTTCAAGATTTCCAGAATCCAGAACATCCCTGCCCTTCCTCTCCAGCCCTTATGACCAAGGTCGTGCCTCCTTCCCCCTCCCCAAGCCTTCCCTATCCCTTCATGACTCGGGTCGTACCTCCCAACCCCTGGCCGTCCTTGCCGCGACCCACGCCTCTTACCCACGGTGTGCATCCCTCCCTCTCGCGCTCGCTCATGTAGCTGCCAACACCTTCCTGCAGATGGTTTGCCTCACCTCCTCCCTCCCTTTCCTCGTGCACCTAAAGCGGTAATATAAAAAAGAGGATTACTAATAACTTGTATCCCCTTCAGCCAACCAACACAGGACTGTTCTGACAGCTACTGACCTGACCCGAACAACGACAAAGGAATCTGTGACGCAACACGCAGACACTGGGTGTTTAAGCTTACTCCTGTGCACGACGGTACGACGACCCGAGGTCATGATGGCTCGACCTGTGACCTGATTTATATTCGAGGGTCGGACTGACTGACATTTGAGGGGACTCTAGAGAGAGAGAGAGAGAGAGAGTCAGGTCAAAAGGTAAAGCCATCATACCAAAGGGTCATACCGTCCTCGCTCAAGGGTCGTACCACGTGTTCAAGGGTCGTGTGGTTGTTTTTAAGTCGTTCAATTCCCCAAAACTCGGAGATTTGTGACGTTATCAACCCCCCCTGCATGCCATTCGTTACCTAATCTATGTAACGGTTCACACGGGCAAAACAGAAACAACATTTCACACGGGAGGGTGGAAAAAAGGAGCAGGAGTTCACACGGCAAGAAGGGAACTACTGGCTACATCTTATCCAGCCCCAGCGGCCCGCCTGAGAACACACACACTTGTGCCGCGAGACGAGCGAGTCGGCCCAGGGTACGACCCCCGAAGGTCAGCTGAACGACCTCAAGTTTAATCCACGGGTATACTACTTAGACAGACATTCAGACGGGACAACAGACAGTGGTGCACAGACATACATAAACAGAATGACACAGACAGCTAAAAAAAACAGACCAGCTGACAGCCACAAAGACAGGAAAAAAGCAAACAAATGGACAGACAGACAAACAGATGCAGACAACTTTACTGACACATACAATAGGACATACAAACTGATTAAGCGAGACACGAACAGACAGACAGGAACAATGACAAGCCGAGATAGACAGACTGAAAGGGACACACACACACACACACACACACACACACGAGTCTTCATGGTGTATAGGTTAGTGTTACTCACCAAGAATCAGCATGGGCCCGCATGGGTAAGGCCCCAGGGCGTAGCCAGTCAGCCTACACCCAACCCAGGTGTTCATCCCCCCTCCAGACCTGGTTGATATATGGGTACTTGGCATAGGCTGGGGCGTGTGTATGTGCGCATTTACAGATAGGAGTAAATACATAAATACACATAATAGGAAGTGAAGAGACGGGGCAACACGAGTGCAAATCTCTCTCCCCTTAATACACAAACAGTAATCACACACACCACAATCTCTTATATAGATAGATAGATAAAAAGATAGGGAGATAGATAGATACAGATATTTTACACATTCTCTCTGTCTCTTACATTTAGAAGAGAAGCACTGTCCTCAGGAGAGAACCTTGAACAGAGACAATCCACACACCAAGAGACAGCGGTGACGGTGGAGGCGACACGTCTGGGGCGGGGTAAGAAACAGAGGCGCATAGATGAGGGGGAGATAGACAGAGGTTGGGGAGATGGCACAGGGGTGGGGGGCTGGGGGAGGAAATGGCAAAGGTGGGGGGGGGGAGGGGAAGGGGGAAGCCAACACATCGTGCCAAGAGGAGAGAGAGGGGAAAAAAAAAAAGGATTTAATACTCAACTTTTTACGTGACATTAGCGGCCAACTGACATTTATGTGATCATCACTAAGATGGAGAAGAAAGAAGGAATAATAATAATAATAATAATAATAATAATAATAATAATAATAATAATATGATGATGATGATGATGATGAATTGATAACTATAAGCATAAGTAGACGTACGAAGAAGAAAACGAAGGATAAGGAAGAGGAAAACGACGAGGATATATCCATACGTAAAGACATACACATGCGTGTAAAACTCCCTCGCCGTACAGAACAAGTAGGCAGCTGCACGCGCATACACACACACACACACACACACACACACGAGATGGGGCCCCAGGAATTTGGAACTCCCTCCCCGTCCAGTACAAAGAGGTAACCATGCATACATACACACTTATAGCAATGAAATGTGACAGTAGTAAAATAATGGAAGAAAAACTTGTAAAAAACAGCGAACCACCGCGAAGTATGTGACTGCTTGTGAGGCAAGCAGCTCCACGGATACCTCCTGAGCACGACGGTATGATTCTTGAACACGACGGTACGATCCTTGAGCACGACGGTACAATACATCAGTATGAAGGTACGACGTTTGAGCACGAAGTATGATCCTTGAGTATGAAGGTACAATTCTTGAGCACGACGGTACAATACTTGAGCACGACGGTACGATCCTTGAGCACAACGGTACGATCCTTGAGCAAGACGGGGCAATCCTTGAGTATGAAGGTACGACTCTTGAGCATGAAGGTACGGTCCTTGAGCACGACGGTACGGCTCTTAGGTATGGTGGTCTGGCCCGTGACCCGACTCTTCAGGGCCAAGGCACAGGCAAGGCTTCAGGAGCACACCATGGGTAGTACCTTCGTGCTCAGGGGTCGTACCGTCGTACTCAAGCGGTACACAAGCGTCTCGCAGTGTACCACATAAATATCGTTTACCTTTCACAGTTCCATATTAGCATAGAGCTAACAACATTCACATTCCTCATTATAATGCCCAGGACGGTCACTGTGAACCAGTTCCACAGTCTGTTCAACACGACCCAAGATAACAGTCCCACATTCCACCTTGCGGTAAATAGTGTCACCCTTCAAGTCGTACCTGGTAGTTTCCTTAAAAGTGCTTCACCCAGGAGGACCTGGTCTTCCAAGAGGCAACGACCAGGGAGGACGGAGTCTTCGAAGTAACTTGATTTTGACTTGAGACGAGGCTTACAACACAAGTTAAGTCAGTAGCTATAAACATACGAACAACAGGGTAGTACAGGAGGCAAGTCACAGAGGCAGGGTGATAGGGTCAGGACCACGATGATTCAACACACAGACTCCTGGAGTGGGACACAGGAGAAAGGGAGAGGAGAGGGGAGAGGCAGGCTCACCCTGAGACACACACTCACACACACTACCACCAAGCAAAGTAATTTAGTTTTCTTGGAGGGTTATTAAAAGAATCCCCTAAATCTCACTTTTTTCGTTACTGTTTTACCATTCCACATCATTTCTACATATGCCATCTACGCTGCACATTCCTAGTGACACACGTGCCTTTCATCATTGTTTTTTTTCTAAACACTCCAATGTATGTAATACATGTGTCACGCCTTGACAAATAAGAAAAAAAAGTGCAGTAAGTCAAGTAATTATGTTGGGGGCAATAAAGGTCACGGGACTAATTAACACACTCGCTCGCCTGTAAACATAAATCTACAAGTGTCTCCCCTCCACATTCGTCCTCGGGCAAGACAGCTCATAAATCTGGCCCTCTGTCTGCTCTCTATCACCAAGCATAAACAGAGGAGGTGAAGGCTAAGTGTTCTCTTCCCTGCGAGTCTTGTCTGGTGAACTGAGCAGGACTGACAGCGTGTGGAGGGGAGGTACTGGCGAGGAAGATGGGAGAGGTCAGAACTTACGACGTGCAACCCTTGAGCAAGATGTTATCTTCGACATGAAGTCCTCGGCCTTTGTTCTAAGAGTCAAGGGTCAGATCAAAGATCCGGCCATCATACCCAAAGTTTGAACCGTCGTGCTCAGAGATCGCATCGTTAGGTTTGATGCTACGACAACTTTACAAACTTCGGGCCAAACGTGGGGTCGAGCTTGAGTCAAGCGTGAGTCACTTAAAAAAAAAATAAACCCCGAAAACAGACTACGGCCAGAGTCGAGTTCTGATCACTGAAGGATTGGGCCATGCAGACAACAAGGCTAAGAGAAGGTTTGAAACTCAAGAACGTACCCCGAACATGCACTAAAGACCACAGCAAATCTAAGCCACAACCAGATTTGGCGTGACGAGGGTCAGAGGTGAAGTCTGATACACACTAGAGACTCTGGACACACAGACTAAGATGCAAATTTAGATAGGGTTCAAATCAACTGTGAATCACGGGGACATACTGGGACACACACATGGCAGGGTTAGAATCCACGCAGAATCACTACATTACACTCACGTCGCTTCAATACAGCCACGATAGAATCACTTGTTAACCACCACGACAAACTTGACGGAATGTCAGAATCACTTTAAAGTCACCAAAGAAATTTGGGCCAAACGCCATAGGCTGATTTAAGGGTGTCCGGTGCACCAGTACTACGACCTTGCACCTGACACAGGCGCACACACACCAGCTACGGTGAGAACCAAGGAGCACACTGACAAGTCGAAGCCAAATACACACACTCATAAGGTCTCGGGGGGCGCTCACTACAGCGCCACCTCGCTAGCTAGACAGCGCCATCGCCACCACCGCCGTCGCCCCAACACCCACACTATAAATAATGACAGGAACCAACACCTCGAGATACACACCGTGCGAAGACCTTGGGGGGCAGCAGACGTAAATCATAAAGGTTGCTGAAAGGAATTACAAAAATGAAATATGAAAGAATGAATGTATACTGATGAAGGTAGACGAAAAGACGGATTATTATGTCCCTTATCACAGCAGCAAGACCTTTCAGCATGGCGGCACAACACTGCAGCACGAAGATACGACTCTTCAAACTTTACGGAACGACCCTTCACGACGGCGCGACCTGTGGTTTGGAGGCAAAGCTGAGATACCCAACAGTCGTGCTCAAGGACGGCATCGTCGCGCTCAAGAAGTTAAGGTCACGAGAGCAACATCGTGAACATTGCACTGCAGTATGATCCAATATGACCCTTAATACTTCACATCTTCTGACTTTGGCCGAGGTCATTAGAGGAATTCCTGCTGGGCCCTAGCGGGTCTCCGGCCACTCTCATACCCTCCTCCCATTCATGCCCGTCACGGACCCCTCCCGCCTCGTATATATATAGGTTGTTTGGACATATTTACCGGGAGAGACGTGGCACTAGTAACTGCGGGAGACGGAGGTCTGACTTGTTGCAGGAAGGGCGTACGGGAGCCAAGATGTCTTGGTATGTGCCAGGTATCTGAAACTTGCCTCACTTTGTGTGTGTGTGTGTATGTGTGTGTGTGTGTGTGTGTAGTGTTTATGTGTGTATCTGTACACGTCCAGAGGACTGGTCAGGGTTGTGTATCAAGGAGGGAATCATGTGGGTTTGTTTGCTCCGAGTATGTGTAATCTAGTTGGAATTCGTTGCAAGGATTCGTGACTGTTGGGGTGAAAATTTACTTGTGTTATTCTCGTGCTTACTGAATGAAAGATCATGCACTATGGCTCTGGCAAACTATTTATAAAGCACCAGACCAGTTAGGATGTGGGGACCAATGTGAGCCTGCGGGCTGCTTCTACCAACAGCATGGTCGACCAACGACCCAGCACAACAGCCTGGGCCCAGCCCATGCTTGTGGGGGTAGGAGACCCTCAGAGACTATACTCCAGGAACAAACAGCCGGGGTTGTGCGGCTACGGGGTTCTTCACCCGTGAGTCACTGCTTACGTTGCTGCTAAGTGTCTTATGAGTGCTTGCGCCTCTCGCCGTCGTGCGTCGAGCTGCCTTGTGTGCATGGCTCCGTGGTATGTTCTCCCTCAGTATTTTTTCTTGCTACGGGCTGTCTCCTCAGGCTTTTTATCTCGGAACTTCTTAAACACGACGGTGCAAGCCGTCAGCACTGCCGCGCGACCCTTTGAGCGCGACGGTAAGACCAATGAGCCCAGTAGTGCGTCCATTGAGCACGACAGTTGTGGCCCCCTGAGCAGGGCGTTACGATCCTTGGCCCTTGGCCTGACCCTGAAGGGTCAGGTCAAAAGCCAAGCAACTATACCCAGAGGTCGTACCGTCGTGCTCTGAGTATTAACGTCAAGTTTCTATATACGCCCCATATAACCTTCACCATCTCCCTTCACAGACTCCGTTATAACTTAATACGGCAGAGATGCCCCAAATATCTACGAGAGGAACAACAGCCGACGACCTCACGCACCATCCCAGAACATGATTGATTTGTGATTTGCGCCGGGAACCCCGGCAAATTCATTATGCACCCAATGCTCATCCTGTGAGCGGTAGCGCAAAAGGATTACAGGGGTCACAAAGGATCTTAGTCAGACCCCAGTGGGTTGATATTACATGCATTACATAGTTACATGAAAGAGGAACTGACCAATCCATGATTATGACAGGAAGGGATGGGTACTGAGAACCATTGAAAACAAGAGACGCAACACCAGTCAGAGGACGTCTCCTCTCCTGACTGATGTACTCCCGTACTCCAGCATCACAAAAGAACCAGACAAATACGCAGTTCGAGAAATTGCTACGCTAAAAGGGTAAAGGTCCAAGTGTCCAATTCATTCATCAACCGTAACCACTTGCAAATCAAATCTAACTACGAGTAGAGATGGTGAAGGATACATAAGGAAAAACTACACACCATAAATATGAGATCTGTGCAGCCTACTACTCAGTGGTCAATGCAAAACAGTGCCCCCTAGACATGAAAACGAAAATGGAAAATTTTTCTCAGCATGTAAGGGCGTTCCGGAATTAAAACTATTACATTTATCTACCTATAAATCTGTGTCTATCTATCTATCGATGTCTCTCTATGTTTATATCTAGCGATCTATCTAATCGATGTCTCTCTATGTTTATATCTATCGATCTATCTATCAGTTTGTCTGTCAGTAAGGCCGTCCCTGATTCCCCAGTCCGAAGCAGATACGTACATACAGCCTCTCGGGTCCCTCATGCACAATTCACATCCAGGTGTTAAGAGGTAACACCCGAACTTCCCCACGCTAATCCAACGATTCCAACCTGGACAGTTATATGATTCGTCCAGGAAGACCAACATCATCCACACAGACACAGACACAAACACACAGACATACAGACACACACACACACACACACACACACACACACACACACACACACACACATACACACACACGCGGCAACCGATCCACAGTCTACCCAACTGTTCATCCTCCTCTAGGGGCTTGTCGATAAAATGGGTACCTGGCATAGGTGTGTATGTGTGTGTGTAAAGACATGGTACATACATACACGGTAAACGTGTAGACCTAGTTGCACGGCAACACTGCCTGCACGACGATACGACCCTTGAGCACGACGGTACGACTGGCCCTTGGTTGCGACGGCGTGACCCTTACCCTAAAGAGGTCAGGTCAAGTAGGTGTGTTCAAGGGGGTACAATATTCTCCCAAAACCCAGCAACAAGGTCACCAATACGAGCTTCAAGAACATGAAAACGAGAGTGAGGACCTCCGTTCAATGAAGGCAGAGCAGAAACATCTAGAGTAGACACTCCTGAAAAGGAAAAAGAAAATCGTTCGTGAAGTGTGATTCGGTTCTCCTACTCCACCACGCAAACTCCACCTCCAGCTGTAACACAATGGCTGATAAGCGTACGATATGAAGCATCACAGTAACAACAACACGTACGAGGAACAGTTTCTTGGACACCGAGATACTGTACATCACTGCTACGAAAACTAAATGCAAACTTGCCTGAATACATTGGAGAGAGAGAGAGAGAGAGAGAGAGAGAGAGAGAGAGAATAATTACTTAAGACTGCTTTCGACGATATTTTGCGATAAGGCAGCGCGAGCGCGTAGCGCTCACCGCAGTAATTAAGAGAGATTCGAAGAGTGAGTCGCGCGGGTTTCGTGTTTTCGGGCGCTCTGTGCGAGATGGAGAGACTGTGGACCGAAAACAAGGAGCCCACAAATGGATGAGAAAAAAAAAAAAAAGCTACCTGGGCCAAAGGAGTGACACCTGACAGCCACTGAAGTGCTAGCTCACAGAGCTGCCGTCACTAACCCCTCAGATAACAAGACTGCTTGCTAGTTCAGCCTTAACATAACTAGGCTCTCGAAGGCAGACTCTGAACTGTATAAACTGTGTACAAAAACACGATCTCCACAACAGTGGTGTTACAAACTGAATCCACCCTCTCGCCTAAACGACATTACAATGCCATTAACCTCAACGACAACGACTGGGTTCTCCCAATAGGTGTCAGAGGACACGTCTTCATGACTCTTGGAGAACTCAAGCCAGCCAGGCACGGGCAGTAATGTTCTCCCAGACAGAAACACTCGTCAGTCTGTGACAGAGAACAGATGTTCATTACACGCCTCAAGAACCCGGTGACCCATGCGACGGCAGAACCCTCTCCGTGTTGTTTACCTCAACATTATCAACAAAAACCTGATCCGTCCCGCATGTGGGATTATTTTTTCTTAAATCTGAATTCTTTATATGTCGTATTATACAAAAGACAAAGCATTTCATGGGTGAGGGGTACACTGCTGTGGGAACCATATCTTGCATTGCACATCTTCACTACAAGAGGTCAAGGGCGGGACGGGCTGCTTTTCCTCTTTAAAGCAAGTAGAAACATTTTCCATCACATTGAAATGTGTAAAGTAAAACACGCATGTGGAGAAAGTAACAAGATCAGCAGATTACAAGATCACATTGAAATGTGTAAAGTAAAACACGTATGTGGAGAAAGTAACAAGATCAGCAGATTACAAGATGTTGTAACTGCTAGACCAAGTCTAGGCTTAGGCTATAGGTACTACTGGCGCTTTGGCCTATCTGGATATTTCAAACGTGTAAACTGTAAAGTTTATGGTCAAAGATTTGGACACAAACTATAACATTATGTCTTAGAATGTGAAAAAAATAGAGCCTTTTAGGGAGAGATCTAAATAAACCCTGTAGGAAATGCCACAACACCTTATTGTTAATTATAAGATACCTGAAATTTCAAGTTTGTATCCACTTTCTGCATCTAGTAGGTGGACCTTACCATACGAAACTACGTAACTATGTAATGTATGTAACATCAACCCACTGGGGTCTGACTAAGACCCTTTTCGACCCCTGCAATCCTTTTGCGCTACCGCTCATAGGATGAGTATGGGGTGCACAATACATTTGCCGGGGTTCCCGGCATAAATCAAAATACAAGGTCCCACACCAGGCTAAGGCGTGGCGAATCTTTAGCAAACAACCTACACTGGAAGTCCTTGTAAGTGAAGCTATTATCATTCATCCAAGAGCCTTTCCTAAACCCACACATCATTCTTTCTTTGCTCTCCAAACTCGACCCTCACCAAACCCATCCATCACTCGAGTCACCACCGTATTTACCAAACAGTCGTGGGCCCCCAGCAGCGACCAGCCACAATGACCAGAAATGGCTTCGTCTGGCCTCCGTCAGACACACTTTGTCTCATGATCATTAGGATTAAATTACTGCATGATGCCTTCACTCGGTTTAGTCGTGACTCGTAACTTCAAAGAGAATGGATCATTTGAGGCAAGTCTCCCACACAGGGTGTGGAGAATTGTAATCAAAAGAAAATCGAGAGTGGGATGAAAGGCTCCCCGCTTCTCTCCTCCCTCCCTCACATCACATAAACACACAACTCCTCCCTATACAGTGGCTCCGTCTCTCTTGCTCCACCCCACCTAACACCAATACGTGTAAACACACAACAACAGTTCCCTTATCATGTAACTGGTTATACAATTCCATCACTGTGACCCAGTTCCTAGACCTTTTGTGTCCTGTATATCCTATTTTACGCCGCCGCCCACTGGACGGGGTGGAGTCCACAACCAGAGCCCTCCTCTCGCGTCAAACATCATATCCAAACACACACACTGCCATCCTTTACTGCTGGCTGGCTCACAATCCACTCCCAGCACACACACAAAAAAGAAGGCCCGTCCATGTCAGCGCATCATAAGGCTGCATTAACGTACATTAACGAGAGGGGAAAAAAGGGTATAAACTACAGCGGCTTCCTCCCACTTTTACTACTAAGGTTGCCACACACACACACACACACACCGCAATAGCCATAAAACTTTCCTTTTCACTCCAGTGAGGAAACGACTGTCGCTGTCTGCGCGAGCCACTTTCTCCTATAGAAAGAAATCCCACTCTCCGCCGACCCGTCAACCTCGAAGGAGATATGAAAAGCACCTGCTGAGGGAAAGGAAATTAGCACACAAAAAGGTAGCCTATTCGGGGACCACCCTCTGCTACCAGCCGGGGCTGCCACTATTTCCATGGCGTGTGTCGCTGGGGGTTGGGGGAAGGTGGCCGGGGAGACAACAGCTGGCCCGGGCGGGCAGCAACACAGCAGTGGAGCTTCGCAAACCTATTTCCCGCAACAGACGACCCCATCTCCTCCTCCCCTTAAACGTCCACACCCCCTACTCCCTTCCCTCCCCTCCTCCCTCTCACCGTCTCCTCCCACCACTCGATGCAGACGGCACGGCTCCCATCCCACCTCACCTCCATACCCACTCGCTACCACAAGTCCATACCAATCCGTGATACACCCGTCAAGAATGAAGAGCGACCAGGCTCCAGCAGCAAGAATTACGACGAGCGCTACACCGCCAAACACTGAAACTGCGATACTGTAAAAACTATGATTAGAAAGCGACGAGATGCAAGCCTTGTGGTGAGCAACACAAACACGCTACAATTCTACATAGCAGAGGACCCCATTATGACAGACTAGAAACCCAAGGCTCGTTTTTATGAGCTTGTAAATATTTCCACACCGACAATGATGCACTTGAGAATGTTCTGCTCCTGGAGCCACAAACAACAAAGCTCGCGATAATCATTCACGTAATTCACGAACCATAATGCTGCTGTAACTTGCCTCACGTACTGATGGTGCACTCTCCTATGAGGCCCTTAGCCCACGTCTGTAACTGGTCTCATGTCCGTCTACGTTGGTATAAAAATATATTCACGTCTGTCGAGTGCTTGTAATGTTGTCCTGCCCACGCCCACAGTATGTGGCCTGGTGAGGAAACTGATGAAACTAAACAAAAACTTGATACAGACGGCGAGGTCGCGTAACAACCTACCCCACCACTAACATCACGACCACCAACACTAACACTATCACGACGACCATCACCAACACTACGATCACCACCACCCCCACCACTAACACCACCACCATCGCTACCACTACCACTAACACCACCATCACTAACACCACCACCACCACAAACACCACCACCATCACGAACACCACCACTTGCTACCAACGGTCCAGTTGGCTGGTCCGTCGATGCATTCGGGGTTCCCTATACTCGCTAGCCGGCGGCTGTCTGTCAGCCCCAATCTTCCATTCACGCAGCTCCAGCTGAGAGCATTCAATTACCGTCGAAATTTTTGCATTAGCTGCTTATCGCTTAAAGGAGGTTCTGCTGACGGCTGTGAGAGTCAGACGGGTCAGAGTTCAAGGCCACAGACGTCATGATACACTCATAAACCAACAAACGCATCTGCAAGCCATTTGGGGAAACGACTTCTAGTGAGGGCAGTCTGGCGCTGACTAATTCTGCTTCTTCTGACTTTAGAGCGATGAAAGAGCACGATGGGAACGCAGAGCCTGAAGGAAGGAAGGAAGGAAGGAAGGAAGGAAGGAAAATACATTGAGAAAATCAAGAGGTTAGAGCAACGTCCTTCAAAAGCCAAAGAGGAAAAAGAAGGGAACAAAGGGTAAAACTAAAAAAATTGAGACGATGCCAAAAACATGATTTCAAAGCAATAACGAGTTGAGGGTCAGGAGACACAATAATAATATACAATATTACAGAGTGAGAGTGACGGGGGAGAGTAAGAGGTGGAGAGTGAGTGATGGGGGGAGAGTAAGGAGGTGCAAAGTGGAGAGAGAGAGAGAGAGAGAGAGAGAGAGAGAGAGAGAGAGAGAGAGAGAGAGTAAGGGGGCGCAGGAAGAGAGTCTGGGGGATCGCGGTGCTGAATCATCGTCGGCTGATCCTGGCCGCTCACCACCCGGCTCTCCTCGTTACAACCCATAATCAGGGCCTGCAGGTCAGGCAGACGCGGGAACCAGGCAGGCCAGACGACAGGGGCGGGAGGAAGGGGTCCTGAGGAGCAGGAGGAGGAGGAGGAGGAACATCCGAAGTACAATGAAGAGTTGCAACAGCAGGTCGCAGATGTTACCACTGGAGAAGCCAAATGCCCGCCAGAATCTGCAGTGACACAGCACCGAGTCTAAGACTCTACGTCACAGCACTGCTTTACACCCCACCGAAGACGCAGTACTAAATCAGTTACTGGCGCAAGATCCGTCGACAGCAAGGGCTGATCCGGGGACCCGTCGACGGCACAGCACCTGGCGAGGCATGTCGGCAACAAAGCGCCCCCGAGCTACCTGCGGATACCGCTAAATCCAAGCTGTGACTCAGGAAGCACAGGCGCCCGACACCAGATCACGGCCAGACTTCACACCCCCATTACCCTAGACACGAAACTATGCACAGCTTGGGGGCACGCGGGCACCCAGCGGCACAGAGGAGACTTCGGCTGACTCACACCAACTGAGAAAAAGTGAACCTCGTAAAAGGGCGTTGCTAACGTGGCAGTTAGCAGCAGCAGTAGACAGTTACGTGCAATCTGGCGAGTCTCAAACAACTGACTTTTCCCGCGTCAGAAGGGAATGAGCATGTATACAATATGATCCCCGGGACCACTCAAAGATACTCGGACGCTGATGACCGAGACAGCGGGGACTGTGCGAAACAGACTGGCGGACGTTTTTGAACGTCTTGGGTAGGAAAAACGCTTGAGAACTTCCTGGCCGAGGTTTTGCGGACTGTGCCACGCTTGGCAGCAACGCTGTGGAACAGACTGATCGAAATTTTAGTCTGTTATATTGCGGCAGCAACACTGTGGAACTGACTGAACGAAGTTTTAGAATCTGGTAGATAGCAAAGACACTGTGGAAGAGCCTTATCTAAGGTTTCAGAGACACTCTGTTGAAAGAGAACAAAGAAAAGAACTATAGAAACCGCCAGGCGACAGTGACTAAGGATAAAAACCTGAGCTATACTAACGACGATGACACTGCAAAGTCTGCCGAGGGATTTAACATATACTTTACATTGATTGTTACGGCTCTCCTACCCCCAAACTACTCAGATGAGGAGGATCTTGCTGTAATATAGTACAGTATAACTTAGTATATTAGCAGTATTGTAATAGCATCCTTTACGATGGTTCCGGAGAGCCTCTATCCCGACAGCTCGGTCTGGGACCCTACCTTACCAACGTACAAAGGACGACAGGTCCGGAGGTCTGGGACCAAGTGATCGAGTTGCTCCTTTACTCAATCAGGCTGTTTGGAGGCCACAGCCCGTAGGCTGAAGTACCCTGCACATCCTGGCTGGTCTGGTACACACAGTCGGTAAGTGTGGGTCTTGAATGACAATGACGACAGTCTGTACAGAGAGGTCAAAACTGTTCTGCATGAACTTACTCTTGCAGGACAACACGGACCTGAACGAGGATCACCACAGCAAATGACTCCACCAGAGCGGAGCGAACCCGGCAGCACCCACCAACATGGCTGGCGGAACTCGTCGAGACGAACACATATGTGGCCCGTCATATGTTTAATTTGGATGTCGAGCGGCACACGCCGTCCACGGTTTTTGTTGAGGACGCACACACACATTGTTTTTGCTATCCACATACGCAAGTCTTCTACTGTTTTTGTTGTGATAAGACGCACGTCGCCCACAGTTTTTGTTGGCTACACAAACACAAGGCGTCCATTGTTTTTGTTGTCCACACAAACACAGACACACACAGACACACACACACACACATACATACATACATACACACATATGTCGTCTGGTGTTTTTGTTGTCTATACATATACATACCGTTCACTGTTTACACGCCGTCGAGTGTTTTTGTTCTCCACATACATATGCTATCCAGTGTATTTGTCGTCCACATACACATGCCATATCTTGTGTCTTTGCGTACTGTACTATCGACTGTATGACCACACACAAACACACACCCGTGGACCAGTACATAAAATATTACAGGAACCGCAGCAGAACACAGACCCCCAGGTGGCTGACACGACCCAAAATCCCTTCCTCGTCAAACCTAATCAACCACAGAACATCTTCATATTGTCCCTCCAATCACTTCAACTGCTCTCAATCATAGCCAATCAAACTGCTTATGCAATCCTCCTCAATCCTCTCCGTCCACACCATATCTTAATAAACGCACAGACGTTTTGTATGGAGGTATGGACTTCCTTCCCATGGATTATTCAACTCCCAAGAGAGAAATGAATGATATACATCTGTTAATACAAAAAAATTAATATCCTTCATCGCTCAAGGAACATAATTCTCTTTTCAAGGAGAAAAGCTATTTTCTTAAGTTTATGGTGATAATTACTTATGGAGCGGGTGATTATTAAACAGGCGTCAGCCACATCAACGAGCCAACTCCTGTTAACAGGAAGGTTTCCACCACACAGACCACACCACACCATGCCGTCCGCCGTGCCCTTCGCCCCGCTGAGAAAATCACATCTGCTGGTAACGAAATATTATGTAAATACTGACAGCCATGTTTTGACTCACAACCCTTGAGCGACCTCGCTAACACGGAGGCCCTCACTCAACCCACGTCTCTCACCTGCCTCACATACACTCGGTGTTTCCCGAGTACCTGTAATGTCCAGCCCAAGCCATAACATGTGGGACGGCACGTATAGCACGATGAAACAACGAACTAAAACTAACGGTAGCTAAGTGGGCAGGAAGCAGAGTACCTGGTCCTCCTCGCCCACCCTTCAGGGAAGACCACAGATGGTGTGGGGAGGGAAGGAACTGCTGGAAATGGTTCTGGCCAATAGCAAATTTACCCACTGTCTCCAGTAACCTGGAACCACACGCCCCCTTACAAAGCTTCGAAATCACAGTCGTCTGAACCTTCGTACTTTTATCTGGAGACGAGTCATATCAGTCCCTATCAATAATCCGAATCATTATTTCACGAACTCGAACCACTTTACTAGGTAGCACTGAGCTCCTTTCCCCTGAAACATCGAATCCTATATCAATGAACTCTCGAACTACTATCCCGAACAGCCTCCTGTCATTATCCGGAGAAGCTTCGAATCACTTTCCCACTAAGTAGCTTTGAACCAATTTCCTATGAAACATCGAATCATAATCTCAATGAAACCTTGAACTACTATCCCGAAAAGCCTCCAGTCGTTATCCGGGGAAGCTTCGAATCACTTTCCCACGAAGTCAATAGCCACTGTTCTACGCACTCTTAAAAATATATGAATTACAATAATTCAAGGATTTACAACCTGCCATCGACAAAGACGGATTCACACCAAATGCACTCGGTTCACGTCCTGTTATATTCGGAATCGCTCCTCGGGCATACAACACTTGTCTGCTTCATTTGAATCCGTATCAAGGGTAAACGCTTCATGGTTTGCTGTACTCGGATCTGCTTCTTGTTCATACACTTACTGATGTATAACAGGCCTGTGGGCTCAGAAAGCTATAAAATGAATAACACAAATTACGCAGTATCGTCTTCTACACCATCCAATATCCCCAAACCAATGTGTTAAAAGAGAAAACGAAAAATAAGTCCATCGAATCCCAAAGACACTTCATCAGTACGGGTGAAGTAATGATTATATATGGATGAGCACAAGACAGGTTCTCTCTGTGAGCAACAAAGTATTATTATCATTATTACTATTATTATCATTATCATTACTATTATTATCAAACGGACTTGGGATATCTGGAAGGCGATCATATACGATCCATATGGTCGTTGTTTTGTTTATAATATTCGCCAGATGTTCACCTGAAAGGCACGGAGGTTCCCTTTCTGCCCGCCCCAATTCCCAGCCACGAGTTGTGCTGTAGCGTTCTAAGGTGAAGGACGGCGATGCTGGAAGAGGTCCTACCTGAGTGCCATAGAGGGTGTGGGGGGGGGGGGTAGACGGGCGAGGGGTAGGGGATGTGGGGGACTCAGGTACTGAGGGGAAGAGGGGGAACATCCAACCCCCTACCCCCATCTCCCCCACAACCAATTTCCCTAATGACGTCCAGTGTCATCTTGCGGGCCATCTCCCGGTTATCGGGTTTATGTAATGGAGCCTATGAGAGAGAGAGAGAGAGAGAGAGAGAGAGAGAGAGAGAGAGGGAGAGAGACTACCTACTTACGAGTACCAACGACGGGATTTAACTGTAAGTGGCAAGGTAGCGCGTAGCGATCACCGCAGAGAGAGAGAGAGAGAGAGAGAGAGAGAGAGAGAGAGAGAGACATTCGCCCCCAGCATATGTTTGCAGTATGAAATCTTGGGGAGCCAGTGTCGGGGAAAAGTCACATAGTCAAGCCAGATCCGCATTATCATCTCCTGACTCACAGGGTCCGCCAACAATGCGTCCTGTCGCCTGTTAACATCCCTCCCGCACGGGCCTCCCGCTACCATCTCTCGAACATAAGGGTACGAACCTTGAACACCACGACGGTTCGAACCCTTGAGCACGACGGTACGAACCTTGAGCACCAGGGAAAGAACCCTTAAGCACGACGGTACGAACCTTGAGCAACACAACGGTATTAACCCTTGAGCACCACGACGGTACGAATCCTTGAGCACGACGGTACAAACCCTTGAACACGACGGTACGAGCCTTGATTACCACGATGGTAAGTCTCTTAGATAAGATGGTCTGCCCTTTGAGCAAGGTCGAAGACCAGTCCATCACACCCTATGGGTCCCACAGTCGTGCTCAGGGATCGCACCGTCCACCTCAGGAGGAAGGACCGTCGTGCTCAGGAACTGCGCCGCCCATCCCAAGGAGTTAAGCATAATATCATAGGATGAGATACAAAAATAGTGTGGACTGCCGTATGCAAATGTTGGCCGGGGTTACGCTCTTCCTTGTTACCGCCCGACCTCCTCCGAGATGAATAAATAAATAAATAAATAAATTAAATAAATATATATATATATATATATATATATATATATATATATATTATGACAGCTAGAGACTAAGTGTGAGCGAATGTGGCCATTTCATCTGTCTCCTGGCGCTACCTCGCCGGCGCGGGGGG
>JAYMFT010419517.1:0-17728 GCA_038088735.1 Panulirus argus | reverse complement strand
GAAGGAACAGAGAAGGGGGCCAAGTAAGGATTTTTCCTCTAAGGCTCAATTCTCTGTTCTAAACGCTACCTTGCTAATGCAGGAAACAGCGAATATGTATGAAAAAAAAAATGTATATTTTTGTTTATGTGTTTATTTATAGTTACCCATGGACCAATTTTTATGAAAGAGCCCTGGTTTTACCCATTGGGTCCTAAATGCAAAAGTATGGAAGAGAGCGGATATGAAGCAATCAGCACATTAGCGACATGCTAACTGCAGCCCAAAAAATCCATTTCTATGATATCAGAATCATCTGGCCTAACTCTGTGAAATGGTAATGCACTCACATGGCTGGCTTGTCACTTTCGTGCTGGAATTTCATTGGTTTGAGAGTGGTTGCTAGATCTAGAAAAGCAGGAACAATGAATATTGCAGCAGCAGGCTTGTGACTCTCAGGCAGTGAGCATCAAGCTGACCCCCAAGTGCTTATGTTCACTTATGTGTGCTGTGCTTGTGCTTACTATTTCTGCTAATATTTTTGCAGTAATAGTTTGTAAAATGAGTTCATCTGATATGGAAATGCAGCTTAGCTATTTATGCTAATGAATATGCTGTGATAGTGTGCAAAATGAGTTCATCTGATTGCAAAGTGCAGCCTAGTTCATCAGGCTACTGCTGGAAGAGAAAGATGAATGTAGAATGATAGAAAAGTATTGAAACGAAGCAGATAACTTGTTTATTTAGTTATCATTATGGGTGCCATTTGGAACACACTACCATATCTTCATTATCATTTCTGTAATCTGCAGTAAAATACCTTCAAAATGAGACCAAATTCATCAAAATTTGTTAACTTTTATTGATTTATGGTTATTTACTTTTGTAGAATTTTAAAGCTCATTTTCTCAAAAGTTAAATTTGGCATGCTTGATGCTGTCATTCTTAACACCTTACACATGGTGGAGGGAGGATTAATCAAGTAAGGAATGGCATTGTGAGAAAGAGAGATGTGGTAGTACGTGGAGCATGTTTATGAGATTTGAGAAAGGTTTGCTGAAATGGTTTGAATATATAGAGATGATGAAGGAGGAAAAATTAACCGAGAGGATATATGCATCAGAAAGAAACAAGGAAGAGAAGGACAGAACGAAGATGCTTTGAGTTATTGGGAAGTAATGTATGCATGCGATGGAACAAGTTGTGGCAGTTCTTTATATGGGGTGAAATGCTCTCAGTTAACTGAGCTAGGACATATGATGTGGTTGGGGAAATGACAGAAAGGGCTGTGGAGAGGAGCTCTCTGGTTTTAGTGCATTATACATTAGAGGTAAGGAATGACTTTGAGAGAATGATGCTATTCTTCATCTGTTCTTGTTGCACCATTCCACATGGGAAAGAGTGAACAAATAAAAAAAAAAGTTATTTTTCCCTGAGGATATGGGAGAAAGAATATTACCCACATTTCTCATGCATGTCACAGAAGGCATTTAAGAGCAACAGGGGCAAGTGGGGTAGAAATTTTCCTTTCCAATAATAAACTTTCCAAAAGAAGGAACAGAGGAAGGAGCCATGTGAGGCTTTTACCCAAAAGGCTTTGTTATCTGTTTCTGATGTAACCTTGCTCGGGTGGGAAATGGCAAACAAGTTTGAAAGAAATCAAATTATAATTTATTGCCACTTTGAATAGAAGTGGTTGTAAGCACTATATAATTGAGAGAGTTGACCAGGCTTTTGGAAATGGTTGGGACATATGGAGAGGTGAGTGGAGAGAATCTGATGAAGATGATGTACATATCATCAGTGAAGGGGGTTAGGGGTAAGGTGGAGACTGAGAAGGAGATGTAAAGATGAAGTGAAAGGGCTTATCTGGGCCTGAACATTCAAGAGAGCGAGAGACATGTATAGGATAGAATGAACTGGAGTATTATGGATACAGGGGCAATGTGCTGTCATTGGGTTGAACCAGGGCATGTGAAGAACTCTGTGGTGCTTAACTCTGGATATGGGGCTCAGACTTTGGTACATTTTACGCAAAAGTTAGAGAGTAAATGTGAGTGAATGAGGCGCATGGTTTGTGTGATCCTGATGTTACCTTGCTGTGGTGGGAAATGATGACCATAACAAAAATTATCATTTGTTATTGTTATTAATAATATATTATTATTATTATTATTATTGTTATTGTAATTATTTTTATTACCATTATTATGCAACTCTAGAACCCTTGCTTTGCCTTGAAGTGGCAACCTTTGAGCAAAAAGTCACACTTAGAGAAGTTGTGTCATTGTCTTTGGATGAAAAAGAAAAAAATGTATTTTCAAGGTCTTTGTTACTCACTGGAATCCAAATTACTGTGGTCTCACTTGCAGTGCTGCCTTGAAGCCGCAGGAGCCACGTAAAAGCCATTCTGGTGTTATATGATAGTGGTAATAAAGATATGCATAAATTTTTCTCTTGAAATTTTAGCTCGCCGCCAGAAACAAGAAGCAGAGAGTGATTCTGATGAGTATGATTATGATGACCCATTCCTGAATGATGATAGTTCAGATGACTACGCTCCAACTGATTCAGGTTCAGAGTCTGCCATGGATTTAGAAGCTGAAGAAGAGGAAGATACAACTCGAATGATGAAGGAAGCCAAAAAGTTTGTTAGGAAGAAGAAAGTGTGATTAAATAATGGTTTCAGAATGACAAATCAGTGTCCTGTCTATTTTGAATAAAAATTCTGTACAATGTATTCAGTATTGTATAGTTAGCTGAAATAAAGGAACATTTGACTTAAAAAATTTTATATTTAGCTGTTTCTGCTTGGCTGTCCTTCATTTGAATTGCAGTACAGAATGTGCTGTCAGAAAATTGAAGTACTGTGTGATGATACTTCTTTATATTAGTAGGATTATGATCATAGATGAAAGGACATGAATGAAAATTTTGTTCTTTTTCTCAGCTCTTTGAGGAAGCACATGCAAGTATGAAAGTGTTAAGAACCTTACATTTATCAGTTTATATTTTTCTAAGCCATTTAGTGAGCTAAGAATATATAAGGCTTTCACTTTCAGTATAGGCTGCATGGGACAACATCCCATGGAAAATCGTCACTCCTTAGGCATAGGGTCCCAACATACTAGGAGTTACTTTTTGACATTTTTTTAAGGAGGGAGGCAGGGAAGGAAACCGCCAGTAGAATGAATAAGCCTTCCAACTGATGGCATCACCCCACATTACGTCCCTTGTGCCTGTGGAGATGAACTCTGAACTTCCAGCAAAAGCTTGAAGAATTCATGTGCAAACCATACAAGGTGTTTCAGTGCCTCCTTTTACTGTATTGTAGCAGATTTTGGTAAGCTGTGCCTTACTTGTTCTAGTGATGGTAATTGCAATGATTTTGCATTGCAGCTAAAATGGGATAGGACAATTACAAAACAAAGACAATGAGAGCTGGCTGACCCAGACATGGTTTCAACCAGTCCAAATTCTCATGATTTAAGAGTTACCTCCGCATCATTTCCTAAGAGCTGGTAATGATATAGAATTGCAATAAGATTATTATTCTACAGAAAATTTGATTTCAGTTGAAGTTGCATCTTAAAAAAGGATGATATGTAATCATAAGCAGCTTAGCAAGATGACTTAGTTTACTCTTATCAGTTTTGCCGAGATATGCTCATAGTGGTGAATAACAGACACTGGTTTCTTTGACTTGGTTACTCTCAGTTATAACTGCCCCTGGTATACTTGTTGAATGTCATGTAAATTGCTTTGATAAGGTTTGCTGGAAGTGATGACTGGGGGCCCTCTTTCTTAAGGCACTGGTCATGAGTGCAGGATTCACACAATGAATACTTTTGTTTTTTCAGTAATACATGTTGAGCATCCCTAATACAAAAATCCAAAGTCCGAAATGCTCCAAAATCTGAAACTTTTTGTGGGACGACATGACATTACAAGTGGAAAATTCCACACCTGACCTCACATGCCTATGCCGGCCTCTGACACTCTGTTGGCGCCAGTTTGTTACAAATCAATGTCATCGCCAGACCTACGTGCAGTACTCAATGTGTTTTTTGCTTATTCTCTGCTCTGTGTTACAAAGATATTGTTGAAAATGTTGAAAAGGTCTGCAGATAACCCTGTGGATGACAGTGATAAGAAAAAGAGGAAGTGTTTATGTTTATCTGTAAAACAGAAAGTCAAGCTGTTGGAAAACTGGATAGAGGTGTAGGTGTGAAATGTGTTACTGAAGAATATGTTGTTGGAATGACCACCATCGATGACATGAAGAAACAGAAGGATAAACTGTTGAATTTCAGTTTTGAAAGTGATGAACAGAAGTTAATGAAAAATAGAAAAATGCTGCATAAAGCTAAAAATCAAGATCTCTTTCTGATGGTTCAGTAATCCACAAACTGTTTCATGTACAAGATTTTGAAAAATATTGTATAGATTACCTTCAGGCTATGTGTATAAGGTGTATATGAAACATAAATGGGTTTGTGTTTAGACTTGGGTCCCATCCCCATGATATCCCATTATGTATGTGCAAATATTCCAAAATCCAAAAAATCCAAAATCCGTAACACTTCTGGTCCCAGGCATTTCGGATAAGGGATACTGAACCTGTATTCTATAAGTCTATAAGTTAGGTTTTGCTTGATGCATAGTGTAATACTGAGTGGTCAGCCCTTTATCAGTTACCTTCTAGTCTCCAATAATTTACTGGGGCCACGGCCATAGTGCTTATGCCCTCTTTATTTATATATGTTTGGAAAATGTTTGCAAAGATGGACTAATTTTGAGGGAATCCAAACTCAGAAAAAAGTGCAAAGATGGATATATTTAAGGGAATCCTAAGTCATAACAAGAAGTGCAAAGATGGACTTATTTAAGGGAACCAAATACAGAAAGCAGGAAAAGTGATTGAATTTGATTATTTTTAATTATTTTAGTCAAATCTGAAAGAATTAGACAACAAAACTGGACTTCACAGAAAATGAGAAGGGTTTTATGAAAATTGTGTGGTAGAATTATAAGATAATAGAGCATAATTCCACACACAAGTAAGTGTATGTATAAATAGCCCTCTCCGTGGGAAGGACATACTGATTGACATTTTTTCGCAGTTAACTGGGAACAAAAGGCTAACAGTTTAGCATCTTGTTTACTTTTTATCTGGATTACAGTACCAGTATGTTGCCATTCCTAAGTCAAGATTTCATATTTTGTTTATGGGAAAAGAAGTGATTCTTTGTTGTTTGTTTTATGTTTAGGGCTTGGGGATTTTCCACTTTTTTTGGTGATCCTTTCAAACTTTAGGGGCTCTCATATTATCTGGAAATTGAGTGTAATAAGGAAGATAATACCAGAATTTTGAAATTTGATTGAAAATTTTGCTGGGATTTCCATTTTACTTACTCATAGATAAGCAAAGAATTACACTTTTTATGAAATAAAGGTAGTTTTTTCTTTTTAATTGATCATTAAGCAACATTCATGATGCAATTTTTTTTTCCCCTCCCCATTCTTAACCACTGTTTTCCATGTTAGCGAGATGGTGCCAGGAACAGATGAAGAAAGGCCACATTTGCTCAATCCATTCTCTATCTGTCTTGTGCATTGCACCAAAACCTTTGCCACCTATCCACAGCCAGACCCTACAGACCTTTCCTTGCCACTTTACATACCCTAGTTCAGCCTGTTGACAGTATGTTGACCTCTATGTACCACATCATTTCAATTCACTCTGTTATGTGCATTCCTTCGTCTTCCTGTGTGTTCATACCCTGCTCACTCAAAATTTTCTTACTCCAATTATATTCCTATATTTTTAGGCTTGAGAATATGATTGAATTGGTCACTGAATGCTTGAGACCAGTGATTTTTTTTTTGAAATTTTTTTTCATGAAAAAAGTCATATTTGTCATATTTATTTGCATTAATGTAATATTTCTGGTATCTATACCCTTGTTTTCTGTTATGAGGAACTCACATAGTCTGTGGCTGTGTATGTCTACACCTAAGTATGCCGAAGAGCAAACATAAAAGAAGTCAAAATGTTACTACTTAACATTTTATGTGGAGACTGTTTTCATCATTTACTTGAAAAGAACAACAGGTAAACAAGGCTAGCCTTTATTAATTACTGCTTGTCTGATTAATCATGTTTACTCTGTTAGTGTTAGCCTTTCCATTTGTCAGTTTGAATATCATGTTCCTTGGCAGTGAGAGATCACAATCCTTAGTTGGCTTCATTGAGTGAAGCTGTTCAGGGTGTGCTTCAGTGTGCTTTCGTTGAATACCCAACTGCTGGACTCTTTTATAACTGTAGCAGCCCCACTGGAGGCATTGCAAATAGTCCATGATAATTGATCCCCTATCAATGAAGGTACAGTACTTAACATAACACACTTTATGTCTGTCCTGCTCCCAAAGAAGCACATGGAGCTAAGTTATTCCACTTTCAAGGTTAATGAAGGAGGGAGCAGTGGTTTTTGAAGAAATCACTCATAGAGCATCATATGTTGGCAGATTAACTTTGTTAGCATATGGAATGGAAACTTCCTTAAGGCTTAGCAAGATGCATAGGTTCCTAAGCTTTTCTTCATATTTGATATGATTAAGTTTGTTGAGATCTGGTCTCCATCGCATGTCTGATCAATGACATTGCCTGTATTAGGAGAGCTCTGCTCCCACTGTTGGCTCAGATTGGCTTAGATGATCTTGTATGGTGCATTCCAGCTCCTCACCTGTCATGCTGGGGCCTAACCAGGATTTGCATGCATGCAGGAGTTTCTGTCATTGTACTTGAATTTTTAGCCTTAATGTACTTCAGTTTCATTTTCTCCTGCTGTAGTGACTTTTGCAGGACATCTTCCCTTGGTGCTGAACTGTTTTCTGACTATGTAAACTTTTAGGTTCTTTATGATGCCTTGAATTTTTTTTTTTCTTATTTACGTGATCACACCTATCATATGAATAAGGTATGATGAAAGTAAAAATTTTCATGATTTGACAGCATGATAACTCATTCTTCATGGAAACTGGTTCAGGTATTCAGCGATAGTTTTATTAATTTTCTCGTGCCTAAAATTGTAGGAAAAGATAATTTCATGACTGTGACTTGGTGATTGATGAATTTAATGATATAAGAGAGTTTTAGCCAAAAACTGATTTTTTATGTCTCTCCAAAGTGGATATCCTTGTGAAATTTTCATAGATTTACAAAACTTTGATAGTGTCTTTCTTACATATCCAGGTTTTGCATATTATTGGAGCTCCTTAGATTTGAAACATCAGCTTAGTATCCTCCACCCCTATTATGAGAAATTGAATCAGATTGCAGCTACTTTCCTCCAATATTTATTTTCATTACTGCTGCATTTTCTTTGTACTTACTGAAAATAATGGGCCCATATATTATGGTTCAAATATATTGTAACCTCAACACAGTGTTTTGTATAGTAAGTGTATATTAAAATGTTATTGTTTGTAATATATGTAGATTTATATTATAGAAAACATATAATAAACATTTACTAAAATTATTGCACTGTGCTTACCCAAAATCTTTCCTTGATAGACTAAGGCAGAGTAAGAGAAGTGGTAAGGGTGGCAAAAGCATAGCTGAGGTTGAGGCAACAAGAGAGGAAGTAGTCTTGTATTTCAGCCATTGTAAGAGTACTTGTTGATATATATGGAAGGTCATAAAAAGCTCATTATTATCTTGCACTGTTAATGGGCTTTATGGAAGGGGTGGAGGTTCTCTTTTGAGATGTTTACCATGCCTCAGAGCCTGGTTCAACACTCCTAATTATTGAAGTGTAGGCATTAGGAGAGTTAGTAGGGAGACTTTGCATTTTATACACTGCATAAATTTGTAATGATATGCAGGATAAGCTGTGGCAAAGGTAAAGGCTTAGTGAAGAGGTTGGAGTTGGACTACTTGGATGTTAACTTTGAAGTCAAGTATAACATCTCTTTAAAGGTCATAGTTTTTAATGAGTATACTAACTGCTTGATAAATATATCTTGGATATGGCTAAACATGCAGTACTTCTTATCACATGTTGAAATTACAGTGTTCCATGAACCTTAACTACTGTTCTTCTTTCACTGTCACATGATCTGTGATATCATCGTTGTTTTTCACTTTCACTGTCCTCATGTATTTCTTCTGTAAGGTGCATAACATGCTGACAATCTTTTCATTTGGCATCTTGGAGACTACATGTATTTCATTTTTGTATTCATCCGTTCTAAAATTTCATTTTCAAAGAAGTTCTTGGTCATCTTACTGTTCATACCCTTAGCATACTGTAGCAGATGTGCTACTTGTGTGTTCTTACTTTAAATTCTGAATTCCTCAAATTTGTTTTAATTCTGGGATTACCGTACATTGAAACAATATGTAACTTGTGCTATGTATTTTTCAGTGTTGACTGTGCTACTGACTCCCACGCCTCTGTAAGGAAGTAGATGCAGTTCGTGGTGCAAGGGAACAAATGTGCTTCTTTATGTTGAGCTCTTTCTTGAGTATGTTGAGCCCATCAGCAGATGAATTGGCATGAATCAGGTGGCAGAGAAATTCCTTCTGTAATTAACCTTCATACTGTGAATTATTTATTGATCCATGAGTTAAAGCATTAAAATGCAGCTTTGGAGAATTAATGTTGCAAAAATGTTTCTAGACATTAACAACAGTGGGGAGCTGCTATTCAGAAGAACAGACTTGCAATTCTCTGGCAGCCCAACGTTATTATAGAGTTACCATGCCTCCACTGCCTAATGATTTTTAGACCATCCATGTGTTAGTTGCATAGTGATTCAGGTTTATTTATTATCTCAGTAAATTACAGGCAGGACCTTTACTTCTCTGTGGTATGAGGCTGAGCAGTTCTTGCCGGACACAAATGAATTATACTTTTATATGCCAGCTGAATTAATTATGCACATGCAGATGCATTTAGGTAGGAACATTAGATGGGAGCCTCTGCAAACACTGCATGAGTTACCCTCGGCCTGTGGGAAGCACTAAAGGGTAAGAAGTGACACTGGAGTTCATTAGTTGTGAAGACTCTGGTGACATGGCCACCCCCTTAACAGAGTTCCAGCTGGGAGCAGGCATCAGATATTTAGAAAGAATAGAATGGATAAAAGTGCATTTCCATCACTGGGTACCACATTCAAATCACCCATCACTAATACCCAGTCCCATGCATCAAATTGCTGAAACACACTTTCAGCTTACCTCAAAAAACGCTCACCGATCTTCCTCTTTCCTCTCTCTTCGAGATGCATAAGCAGTAATGATCATCCACATCTTGTAATCCACTCCATTGTTACCCGCATCAGCCTAGGGTTCAATTCCTTGTGCTTTTTCACACATTCCTGCAGGTCCTCCTTCAGCAGAGGGATTACGCTTTCTGTAGCGCTCATCCTCATGCTAACCCCTGACTTTATTCCAAGGACATTCCCAAATAATTCTTTCTTTCTCCCCATAGGCTTTTGTTTATTCAGTGCTAGAACATGCAGGTTCCTTTACTCAAACATACTGCCTCTCTCTCCCTTCTTATCTGATGAGCGATAAGAGACTGATTAAGATGCTGTCAGAAGGTAAGGGCGATACTGAGGAGATGGAAGGATGGTGTGAAAGAGTCTTTGAGTTACTAGGGCCAGAACATTTAGGAGTGTGGGAGGCATGCTTAGGATAGAGAATTTGAATGGCATATACAGGGGACAGCATGTTGTCAGTGGACTGAACCAGGGCACATGCAGTGGTCAAATGAAACCATGGAATGGTCTGTGGGAACAGGGGCTTCTGGTATAGGTATATTACTCTTGAAAGCTAGATATAGTGGATGTAAGGAAATGTGGCAGTTCTTCATTTCTTCCTGGCTCTACCTTGATACTGTGGGAAACAATGAACAAGTATGACAAAAAGTGAATTTTTTTTTCATTTCTGCTTCCAGTCTGCTCCTGTTGTTTTATATTCTGCCATCCTCATCATATTGTTATTACTGTTCCTGTCTTCTCTCTCATTCCAATATTGAATCTTCATTATTCTCTTTGTGTCCTTCCTTGAACCCATTCTTGTTCATTATTTCTGCCATGTTTATTCATATTTTTTCCGTCCTTTAGTATTTGATACTAGTATTTTCCACTCGCTGCAGAAGTAGAGCCCATGTCTAGCTCTGCTGTTCTTAGTAGGTGTAAAAATCTCGGTCTGTTGTGTGTTTAGTGGATGATTTTTTATGAGGTGCAGATAGGGTAAGGCTTGCACTAACTGTCATGTGTCATGACAAAGATTGTATTCTTACTGATGATGACAGTCGAGTAAGTTAACATTGGAGGGAGTGGGATCAGTGTCCCAATAGTTTACGTTGGTGGGAGTAGTGTCCAGTAGCTTATGCTGGTGGGGGTAATGCCAAGTAGCTAACATTGGTGAGAGTATTGTTGAGTAGCTAACGTTGGTTGGAGTAGTATCCCAGTAGTATACACTGCTGGGAATGGGAGTAGAGCCCCACTCGTCTATTTTAGCGGGAATAGTGTCCCAGTAGTGTATGTTCGTGGGAGTAGTGTCCAGTAGTTTACATTTATGGGAGCTGTGACTTTTTATTGTTGGGAATAGTTTCCCTGTAGTTTATGTTGGAATAATGTCCTTAAAGTTCACCTTGGTGGGAATAGTGTCCTAGTAGTTAATGGTGATGAGAAGAGTGTCCCAGTAGTTCATGTTGGTGGGAATGGGAGTTTCAAATAAGATTAAGTTTTTTTAAGATAACTAACCACATCTGTGAAGGAATATGTTCATGTCGGCTACCCTGCACTTGACATGGTATGTCATAGGAGTAAGAAAAAAAAAGAATCTTGAAATTCATCAAAGTTTATTGTCAAGCAGACATTTTTTTGAGATCTAATCTATGTACAGTTGAGGGAGGCAGGGGCGGATTGGGTTGGTGCCGGACGCTGGGGAAAGTGCAGCAATGGGATAGCTCGCAGTCCCAGATGTGAAAATGGCCATGATAACGTTTTGGAATGTAGCCTTCCCCAGGGCTTGTCTCAGGGACTCAGTCCACCCCTGCGTTGAGGGATTTGAATGACATACAAACACGTGTACAAACAGTTTGGCTTCAGTGACTGGTAATTGAGTACCTGAGACTTGTTACACAATATCAGGCTTGGTAATTAAGTACCTGAGATTTGTTACACAATATCAGGCTTGGTAATTAGGTACCTGAAATTTAATACACAATATCAGGCTATTTCTTAAAGCTTCTCTTTGCTTGGTGATTTTCTGTTGTTATTTCAAGTAGAAATATAAAACTGATTGTGTATTTTTATTATTTAGATGTATGTTGCATTAATAACTGGTTAGTCAGGTTCACAAGCATTCTATCACAGAAGTTCTTAAAGTCTACGAGTTATAAATTCATTTATACACTAGCGATGGCTTATATTCATGGCAAAGACACTTCTTTGGTTGTGATATCTTGGTCAGGGGAGAAGGCTGAGTTAGTGTATGCCTGCGGGTGCTGTGAAACACCCACATTCCCGGGGTCCACTTGAAGGGGCAGAGTTGACGTCTGGAAGTCGTCATACGCATCAGGACCTGTCAAGGACAGCACCACGGGGAGCAGGACGAGTCCATAGTAGAGGCCGAGCACAGAGGCCGCCGTGAACACTTTGAAGAAGGTCATGAAGACGTGTGAGGAGGAACCTGCCAGAAGGACAAAGGAGAGGAGAGTCGAGAGCCCGCCTTGCAGAACAGCGGGACCAACGGTCTCCAGAGCGACTCGCGCTCTCTCCGTCGTGTCCTTGACGTCTCGCGCAGCCAGGAAGGCATGCGCCACATGCGCAGCATAGTCGACGCTCAGTCCGATAGCCAGGACGAGCGCAATGCAGGAGACGGTGTCAACGGTGAGTCCCCACAGCCACATGGAACCAGAGATGCCCACAAGGGTAGCACCCACGCACCCTAAAACCAACATGGCGCCGACGAACGACGCCAGCAGTACCAGCGTCACAAGACCCACTACCAACCCAGCTAGGATGATGTTCCTCCACAGCTCATACCCGATTACCTCGTTGGTCTCCCAGATGCTGTAGGCTTGGGCCCACGCGGCCTTGTACCCCTGGACGGGTATGCTGGCCACCAGGGACTTGACCGTCTTCAGGGCAGCGGATTGTTCGGCTGGCGACTTTGCTGGCCGATGGGTGATCCCAATCCTGAAGGAGGTAATTGGAGGAGCTGGGTAGTGGCAGTCCAAGTCGCCGTCAATGATGAAGTCGCTCCTGTAGGCGGCGCCGGAGGAGGACTGGAGGAAGACGGAGAGCGTATCCTGCAGCATGGAATACGTAAGAGTCGTGTTCTCCAGCTCTGGCTTTTGTGAGATGTAGTCATCAAGGGCTGTAAACCAGGCGTCGACTGAGCTCACCACTTGGTTGGCAGTTAATGCATTTGCGAAGCTGTTTAGCTTCGGTAGGTCGTCCGGCAAAGAAATGTTGGCAAAATAAACATAGCCTCTCTCTCCCGCTTCGGGGAAGTATTTGTTTGAGGCCTCAAAAGCCTCATAGAGGTAAGAAGAGCGAGGTATGAACCACATAGGATTGAATTCCTGGTGGAGGTTCATTGTGGCCCAGGCTGACGAAGCCAAGAGGCAGCCCGAGCCAATGAGGACGAAGACGCGGACTGGCGCGCTGAGGATGAAGCGACAGAAGCCGTGTTTGAAGGCATCTGCCATCAGGTCCCTGTCGCTGCATCTCCAGGGTTTCCAGTCCCGGTGGGTCACACACCACAAGAAGCCATTCTTATTTTTCTCCATCCGTTTTTCATCCCGCACCAGCCATGCTAAGAAGAAAGTTGCTTGCATCACGTACACCGCGAGGATACCCACAGCAGCATACAGACAGAACGACCGTAGGGCCGGCAGATCCGTTGACGCGCCCACGGCAAATGCAGTGACGTCCGTGAGTGAAGTGACGGTGATGGCAACCCCTGCGTGACGCATCGTTCGTCCGGCACGTTCCACCAGGCATCCAGAACTGGCTTTGTGGCGACCGGCCGCCTCCCACGCGGCCATGATGACGAACATGTCGTCCACGCCAAGCCCCATCAGGAGGATGGGCAGGATGGAGTTGACGGGGCAGTAGGGGACGCCGAAGAGGGAGCACACGCCGTACGACACAGCCACCGCTTGCCCGACGCTCGCCATCCCTAGGAAGGCGAGCATGGGACGCTGCTGCACGAGGTTCCTCCTCCCTAGCGTCACGTTCACAAAAATGGACATCAGCGAGAAGCCAACGACCAGCCATTTCACGTCGCCCCAGATGTTGTCATCGCTGACGGTGCCGAAGCTGCTGGCGGCATGAGCGTACACGCGAATGTCCGCTGGTCTGGATGAGTCGTTCAAGACTGTCGCCACCCACGCGTTCTCCCAGGCAAATCCGGCCGTGTCGACGAGGTCGCCGCTGCCCTGGTCGACTACCGAGTCGCCCAGGCCCACAGCCAACGTGTCCACCAGAGACACCCAGATGTGCGTGGCGGCCTTGGCCCCGACCACCTCCCCTGACTCGTTGTACATCACGCTGCCCAGGTAATTGGTAAAGTTCACTTTGTAGCCAAAGACTTCGCTGAGTCGGGCCGAATTGATGTCCTCCAGCACTTGCTCGTCCGTCAGGCTCATGATCAGGTCTTCGTTCAGTCCCCAGACCTCGAGTAGACTCGTCTCGAGACAGACCTTGGGAAGGCTGCTCAAGCTGTTGCAGTACTGGTCTCTGGGCAGCATCAGGCTCAGGTCCTCCTCCGGGTCCTGTAACAAGTCTCGGCGCCTTCGGAAGACGAGGGTGCCGTAGTCGAACTCGTCGTAGTCAATGTCTTGCAGGTTCTCCTCCTCCATGGGTAGCGACGGGACGCGGGCGCAGAGGGACTCCCAGGAGGTGCCATTGGGCCCGACGGAGAGATCCCTGACGCGGGTGTGGAGGCGCCACATCTCTTTCACCGACCTCGCCGTCAGGACGTTCTCCGCCTCCCATACCACCATGTGACGCCGGTACTCGCTGGGGAAGTTCTCTGCTTGCCAGTTCATCACCTGAGGATACCACACGAGAAAAACTTCTGTTAAACTATCTCAGTATCAGCGAAAGTAGCGTTCGGTCTGAATTTGGTGTACTGTGCTGTATGAAACTATTCATGATTATAAGCATGTGAAATGACTGTGAATTTGCACAGCAATGATGGGAAAAAAACGTAAGCTCTTACAGGAAATCATATAAAGAACTAACATGTTTAGTATTCGCAAGCATATCCCAGGAGATGAGAAATGAGACAATGGGGCTTTAAAAAAAGTGTTGCTATTGTGTTGAACTTGGTGTGGAAAGCCAGAAAGATTGGCAGAATGGATGATGCAAATACAGAGGATGAGAATCCTCGTGGAAAATGTATACTCGATCATCTCTGGGCATTAGGGAGAAAAGATATAGATGGAGGGAAACTCTTAGACTTACCAGTGTAGTGTGAGGACCTTGTTTTGACATTACCCGACCAGCATATATCTTCGTGGGTTGTGATGCTCATGGTAGACATATGACATAGGGAAGTAGGTGAAGTTGATGATAAGAGACTAGCGATGAAAACATGGTTGGGATGGATGAGAAAGGTAGCGTGTTTTGTTAGATCACATCTTCTTATGGGGATATGGTAGAAAATGGAGAACGTTAACAACGTGGAAGGTGTGGTAAGTATACTCAGAGAATGAAATGATTATATTCGAGTCAATGGATATAAGGTATCCAAAATTTTTTGCTTGTGGATTATTGGTTGGTGAAAGGGGTGTGTGAAACACTGGGGACTGTTGTAAGTTTAACTCAGAGCTGTGTGAAAGATGAGGGTGAACACAGCACAGGAAAAAAGAAAATGCCGGTGACAGAAAAATGCTTTAAGAACGTTGTTGTAACAGGTAAAGGTTATTGGTAAATTTAAGACGTATTGAATATATGGGTTGGTAGCAGGAAACTAGAGAGGAAAAAATGGTTTTAATAAATAAAGTATAAGGTAAGATGTGGACTCAGTGGATACTAATTAGCTATGTGATCCCAGGACCCCTTTTATGTTGTTCATGAAGGTTTGAGACTAGGCTCCACGTTGGAGGAGCAGGGTAAGGTGGACTCCTTTATGGGTCGATGGTACTCCTTTATACTGTCCTCTGACGATGAACCTACGTCCCATCATTGAACCTTCGTCCCGTTAATGAAACTGCATCCCATCATGGAACATGTACCCCATCTTTGAACCTCCACCCCATTATTGCACCAACAACCCCTTGCTGCACCCGCAGCCGACGATGGAAGTTGCACCTAAACCTGCGTTCAGTAATTGCACCCACATCCCATTAAACGCGCTTCCCGCCACGGAATCCATATCCCATCATCGAATCTGTCCCTTCAGTCTGGAAAGCCAAGAGGTTATAGAAATAAGTGAAAGAGTTGAAGGGGAAGGGATTAGTTGATGGTGAAGAGATCGTAAAGAGAAGGGTGGGTGGCTGGTCAAGGTAAGAGCTGGCGGTCTGCAAGGATAGGGGTGTGTGGAGCCCCAAAGCTGAATGGCCCGAGGAGTCTGTGTGTCCTCCCCCCCCCTCCACCCAAATATACTCACCTTGATGAATTCCGAGTCTTGCGGGATCCAGAGGCGGTAGGGCCGGAGCTCTGTGGTGAAGTTGAGGGAGCCCAGGGCGAGGAGCGCCGACCCGACGAGGCAGAGGACGGCGGTGGTGCGCGGGTGGCTGGCCACACGGCGCCCGTGCCGCTCGAAGGTGTTCTCCAATGTCCGCGTCGCCCAGGCGCTCACCCCACCCAGGCAGGACCTACCGCACACATAACACAGGTCGTCATCAATTACTCGCTGGTGTTCACGTCGTGGGACATCCCGTCATTGTCTGAGCTCGTGTTTAAAAAAACTTGGTAATCACATGATGGGTGTCATGAGATATCCACACAACCGTGCGCCATTAATGAGTAATATCATGTTATTTGAGAATGAACTAAACAAGCGTGTTGTCTGATAGGGGCAGCCAGTTTTTGTTGTTGCCTGAAGGTAGGTGTTTGTGTGTGTGATTATTATTTGTTTTAATCTCGTGTTGTCCCGTCTTTTAACCTTGTATGTTTGTACGTCTTTACTCCACACACACACACACACACACACCTAGCTTATGCTTGGTGGACTGTGGACCAAGCGCCGCGACCAGGTTTCGAACTTGTGCACGTTTGATCCTAGGCGACCCGTGCATGCGTAACGGTCAGTAACGGTCATTAGTGTCTGTGTGTGTGTGCAACAGCTTAAGAGATGAGGCTCGGCAAGAATGCTCCTTATGGTGACCATTTACATAACCCAGTTTAACGGCGTTGGTGCTCAAGCATCGTTCTCACTGGACAAAAAGGACTGGTTTGCCAGATTGATTTATGTCGTTGTCTACCCAGCTTTCACTTGGTAAGCCGTAGTCCAAGCTCTACCAAGTCCTGACGGTCGTCTTGGACACGGCGAAAGAGAAGGGGGGTACATCGTACCCGGGCCCGGGGAGTCCACAAAAGGGGGCTCGGGAATTTCCTGGGATCTCAGAAAAAGTAGAAAGTCAACAGAGCACTCCATTCCACCCCTCACTCTCTCATCTTCCATACCCTTTTTGGCCCTACAGCTCATGGCATAAAACCGTAGGGGATAAAAACAGGACGACTAATGGAGAAGGGAAGGAAGGCCGTCTACAGTGTTTAGGTAGTCGACACACTGCCTACCATACCAAAAAAGTTTGGGTTGGTCTCGCTTTAGCCAACGCTGTGTAGGGAAACACACCAATAGATAATGGCCGCTTATAGTAATACATATGATGTTCACAAAAGATGTGAAATGATTAAGACCATTAGAATAAAGAAGAACACTCATCTCAGTGAAGATACAAAAACCACTGAACAAAAAGACGAAAATAAAAAAAAAGGAAACCAGTTTCGCAAGGGCATCGTACAGTGTTCAGTTTAGGGACACCGCTTAAAGCTGTTGTGACGCGTACTCTTAACCACCTAAGTACGAAAGAATGTGGGTCTTCATCACGACTCGGGTATAATGACTTGGCTATCATACCCCCAAAAGGTTCGTGCCGTCGTGCCCAAGTCATTCAGAAGGCCAGGGAAGAGGCTTGTGGCTAAGAAATGTCGCTGATCGACCACACGACAAGGGCTTTTAGATTAATTGGTTCCTATGTTGTGTGCCACTGGAGGGAGTGTGTGACCTTGAATGCATGGCGACTGCTTCTTGGAACCAGTTCAGGCGCGTCTCACACCTACTGGACTCAATAGAAAGAGAAAGTAGATCTTACAATGAGTTTTGCCGCTACATTTTTACAGAGTATATGGTGGTTTTTTGTAGCCATTATCCGCCATGACTTTGTTACGACAGCTAACCTTGAGTTTTACGTCATCGTTATGGCCACTGCAGCAACAGCTGTCTCTGACGATGATCATTGCGCGGTCGTGTTCCTCGTTGGGTTATTTTAGGCGTTTATTGTGTTTTAAAATGAATTTCGTCCAAGCGTCGTTTGGTCATACTGCATGTTCTTTGTTTTTTTTTTCTTTGTGATAGCTGAGAGGCACTAGTCCGCTGGGTGCTTAATCATAGCAGTCTGTCTGTTTACCTACCTATCTATCTATCTATCTATCTATCTATATATATATATATATATATATATATATATATATATATATATATATA
>JAYMFT010419507.1:0-17729 GCA_038088735.1 Panulirus argus | reverse complement strand
GGCATTATTAGATTGCGTATTAATTGATTGGCGTGTAAAAGAGAGAGAGAGGGGGGGGGGAGAGTGGAGGAGGGAAGTTTACACTGGGAGCCACGCCTTCCCCAAGACATAAGTAAGGTCTTGTGACGAGGTGTGTGACGCGCCAAGAAATTACAGACACCACGATGTTACGGCCCATACCAACCCAGGGTGGTGCCACCGTGCTCGGGGGTCGTACCGCCGTGCCTAGGGATGTAAATCAACGCACTGAGAAAAACTTAATGCTAAGAAAAGCCATAAAGCGAGCGCTACATCACCAGACTTGCCATCACTGAGCGGGATCCCACAAGGCAGTGTACTGTCACCAAGGCTATTTATAACCAACACGACAGACATCCTCCCTCCCTCCCTCTCCCTTCAGTAGGGAACATGAGCATGGACATCTAATGCGCAGACGACGCCACGCAAATAGTAGCCCTCATCAAGAGCACGCTCTCTCAACACACCAACCAACCTTGTACGAGGGGCAGAGGCGTCTAGACTCAACCGTTATGAAAGAGATTGCTTGACATACGAAGCCATGTAGCTTCACCATCGTGAGGGTGAGGAACACTGAAATATAAACACACAGCAATGGAGGCAAAACGGGTACATCATCACTATACGATCTGTGACAGATCTAAGCCACAGATTAACACCATCAGGTTTAGCAGTGCACTACGTACTAAAAACTGTACGAGGGAAGACAGCCACTGACGACCCCGTGCAAAATTCTGGTAGCTTTCTGGACAAAGTTAAACAACCAGTCCATGACGGTCCCACGTTACTTCCCTCCCTGTCCCTAAACATCTGAACCCTAAGAATCGTCACGTACGAATTAACATAAAACGAATTTGCACAGGACGATGGGAAGCAGCGGTACGACGTGGCAGAAACTCACGACAAAGGAGACACAAGCTACTGCCGCATCTAAGGTCTAGACATCAACCGTGAAACCAGAAGACAAACAAGACACTAACGAGAGACATGTCTAAGACCAAGACAGCAACACAAATATGGAACACCAGTGGCTCCCTCGTAGCCTCACACCTCTAACGGAAACACCATTCATCCAACACTACAGTTGATGAACATTTCTAGGCCAGGCTTAGCTGCTGCTTTCTCACCCAACACACATCATCACTACACCCATATACCCCTAAGGTATGCAAGTTTTCGTTTTAAAAAGAATTGCTAATTTTGGTCTGAAAATCATGCACCCTTAGCGCTCATATACGACCAACAAACCAATCGGCCACAACACCACACGGCTTTACATTCTATAACCTTACAATAAAAAGCTTTCTTTACGTATATTCGAAAGCAGTAAAATATCTTTAAAGTTAAACATTCTATCAAGTCTTCTCTCTTTCTCTACCCATCGCATAATGAAAAAATATTGTGTGTAGGAGGAGGTCAGGGGTAAACACAGCCAGCCAGCGACTGAGTATGACCTTGCCCACGTCTCCTCTGTCTGACACACACACACACACACACGGTAACCTTAAAGTTTGTAAATATTTTCACAAGCGTCATGGCGGGTTGAGCACATCCCCGGCAGACATCTTTATCTGTACGCGGATAATTCCCGTTGGCAGCAGCTGCTGCATGAAAGTAAACACCACACCTACGTTTTTGTATCTTCCATGCATCTGGACACAGACCCTCTCTCTCCTACGCTGGTAATAAATCTTCGCCAAGCTTTATCGCACCGATGAATCTTATTGATAATTCGTCTGCCATGTTTACTGTGCTGAGAAAAAGACAATTATTCACTGCCCAACCACTTCACGATTTACCAAGTTATAAGACCAGTCAGCACATTGCAACCCATATATCATATCGCTCCAATATCTTTCCTCCAACGGACGTTTCTCGCCCTGAAGCCTCAAAGCTCCCTTTTTACACTACGAGTGACAGCTAGAGGCTGCGATGTGCTAAAATGAGGCCAGTGTTCACTTGTTCCTGCCGGGACTTGGGTAAGGTGGTAAATGCACTTACGCACATAATAAAAATATGGCCTGCAGCCAAGCCAGTGTCTGAGGCAACGTCATGAGCGCATCACAGAGCGCCTCCCGCCGTCTACAGTAGGGACTCTGTCTTGACAAGGATGAGTCACCGGCCTCCCAGCTCTCAAGTTCATGGTCGCTCTACAATGGCCTCCTCACTAATATGCTCTTCCTTCTCTATATTTTTTGATGACTGGTATACAACAGTCGGGGTTGTAATATTTGTATATGATGCTTGAGGACGACGGTACGACCCTTGAGCAACGATGGCACGAGCCTTAGATATGACGGCGTGACTTGTGACCCGGTCATTAAAGGCTGGGCCAAAGGCCGGCCCGTCGTCTCCAAACGCCAAACCGTCGCGCTCAGGGGTTCGACTCTTGCTTAAGGGCCGTAGCGTCGCGCTTTAATGCTCATATCGTCGTGCTCAAGGGTCGTTCCGCCGTGCTCAAGGGTCGTTACGTCGAGCTCAAAGGTCGTTCCGTCGTGCTCAAAAGGGCTGAGAAGATGAAAGCGAACCATATCCACGAGGAAATATATGGCGGTGGCTGGAGCCGTAAACACTTCCATTACCGTCCAACATTCCTGTTCTGACTCACGAGGGACCAAAAACTTAGCCATCTCACTCCTTTCCCACCAACTGTACCACCGTCAGGCAGCCTGACAACCTACCCAGCCAACCACCTGTGCCAACAACACCCACCTGACAACTGACAGCCAATCAGCGGCCGGCCGGGTCACGGCCATCGGCGGCGGATTTGAATTCTGGCGACGGTTGCGTGAGCCGGGCCGGGCCGGGCCTACGGCGCGCCGGACTGTGTTCCTGGGGATGAATCGCGTGAGGACGCGGGTAGGGGGAAAGGGGTAATCTCAACCACCACAGACGAGGGTGAGATAAAGGGAAGGCGGGGAGAGATAATGGGAAGGGGTGAGGGAGAGATAAACGGAATGAGATGACCGGAAGAAGAAAACACAGGAGGGTGGACGATATTAGAAAAGCGTGGGTCAAGAGACGGTAACTGGCAAACACGAATATATATATATATATATATATATATATATATATATATATATACATACATAGGAGTCCCAGTCTATCGTCAATATTGAAAGACTTTCTCAAGGCTACTGATAGAGTAAATGAGAAAAGTTCAAGGAATGGGGCCCACGTGTGCATAGCCCTTTCCTGTGCCGTCACTCCAGGCACTTTTACAATTCCTACATCATTCGGCCGGGTCTGCTCTCTGCTCCACCAGACTACTACTAAGCGCTGTAGACCTACAGTGTGCCATATTTACGGGAATACTATCAATACAACATATAATGCCGAGGGTGATGGAAGAAAACAGACGAGTCTTCTATCTGGAGTTCCTCTAAAGAACTTTTCAAAGAAACGAAGAGATACGAGTGACGATCATATTTCCTCCCTGCGTCAAGACCTGTACAGCGTCACTGAGCAGGAAAGCAGTAATATGGTTTACATTCAGAAATGCAAGAGTGCAATTTCTACCTATAACTCTCGCTTGCTTCATAAATATTCCCTTTCAAAACACTACAACCCAACCCTACAATATCCTCCACTCTACCCTGAAAACATCACAAAAGCTACATATGATAAGCCAAGGTTTCTATACAGATGCCGTTCGCATTTTTCCTCTGAGCATCTATTCCATGTACACAATGGTCTCCTTTACCCTACTCTGCAGTACTGCTCAGAGCGGAATCTGAAATCCTCAGCCTGCTCAACTTTCCTGGTAACACTTCTGTGCAACCACCTCCCACCATCTTCTGTGAAACTGCTTCTCTCTCTCTCTACTTTACGGATATCATTCCGGCTAATGCTCGTTTAAGTTGTCTACCTGTGTCCCCAGCACCTATGACCTAGACCCCTGGCACGCGTCTGGCTGCTGCTTCCACCAGTTTGTGTGTGAAAACCAGCCACACGAGGATTAATCATTGCCATGCCTCATCTGTTTTTCGCTCCTTCTATAATCTTCCACCCTTTAAAGGTTGGGTCCATACACACCTGACCTCAGAACTGTTCCTGCTGTATTACTGTTTTCTCATGCTATTATTTCACCTTTCATCCGAGAAGGCTAAGAAAGCCGGACTTTTCTTCACATAAAGCCTGCCATAATACGGGGGATAAAAATAGTGATAAAAAGGCAGGAGGAGGAGGAGGAGGAGGAAAGTAGGGTGCATGAGGAGTGCGTGACTCGCTACGAGTGTGTGACGCATCAAAGTAGAGCGCGAGATGTGTGGAACGTCCAGGAAGTGTCAGGGTTCAAAGCAGAGTGTGTGGATGATCCAAGAAGTGCGTGGAGTGGGTTTAGGAGTCAGAGTTCGGGGAGAGTGTGAAAGTTTAAAAGGGAAGACAGTCCACAGGCAGCTGGGGGAGCTAAGTACACACTCCATCCGTATCTCCCCCTTCATCTGTCTATCACTTCATCACCCCTCGTTGTTTACTAGGCCAACACTGCCGCCTCCCATCATCATCACTCACGGCTTATTTATCATCACTAATGTTTGTTTGAACTGCCACAGTCAGGGCTCGTGAGGGGAGAACAGATTCCCAGACCAACAGGCAGTACCTGGAGGGGAGTAGTGACGACCTGGAGTGGTGGTGGTGGTCGGCCGACCAGGTGTTCCTACGATGAAAGGATCATACGTGAGTGTGCGTGTGTGTGTGCATTATACCTGTAAGCAACGAGTCCCGCTCACGCTGACCTTTCCATTCACTGACCTTTGACACACACCTGCCTCTTGGTTCCTATGCAACCCCCCAGCCCCACTAGGCAGTAAAGAACCACCCCTTTAGCTCCGCCAAACAACAGAGAACCTCCCCCCCACTCCAAATCTCCACTAGACCCTAGAGAACCACTCCATCCCCACTAGAGAACCACCCCCATCCCCACTAGAGAACCCCCTTCCATCCCCACTAGACACTGGAGCCACTGACTCAGTCATAGGTCCAGCGAGTTTCTGACGAGGGAAGAGTCTGACTCAGTCACGTGCCCCTCGGCTGACTGACAGACGGGTCTATCGATAACGTTGGGGGGGGAGGGGGGGGGCAGCCCCTGGCCCTCCGGGGGGCTGGGGACGCCACCACCCCTGCCCGTGCAACACCCGGGGGGGGGGGCGAGGAGACACTGGGAAAGGGCAGTGGGAAGGGGAGAAGAACGAAGAAGCAGTGGGAGGGGAGGGAAGGGGCGGGGGAATACGCAGTAGGAGTGAGGAGAGTGGGGTTAGCGTGGGACGAGTGGCAGAGGGAGGGGATGGCTGTCCCTACACTCCCTCACTGAGGACAGGAGAGACGAGAGCTGCAAGGGTCTCCCCACCACAAGCCTCGAGCCTCAAGCCTGCAAAAAAAATCTCGAAACATTTCTCTAAAACACTCTGGAAATCTCCCTCTCCCTTAAAAGACGCGTCTCTGAAATACCCTATAAAAAAAAGGACATCCCTCCAAAATATCCTGGACATCTCCGCAAAAAGCCCTCGATATCTCTGCAAAGCACAGTACACGACCTTCCAAAATTCGCCAGCCATGCCTCCAAAACACCTGGACATCTGCCCAGAACACAACGCTCTGTTTCAGAGCAAAGTCCATATTTGAACAGACGACAAACGCAGATATTCTGAGTGTAAACAGATGCCAGATAATGCACTCCTTCACGAGGGGTGGAAAAGAGAGGTGAGGATCGGGTGGGATGGGGAGGAGGGAGATATGGCAGGGGGAGTAAAAAGGGGGGGGCGATCTAGTGAAATAATTACGAGGGGGAGTAGATGGGGGGAAAGAGGGGGGAAGGCATTTACGAGACGAGGGCCAGATAATTTTAGGGAAGGGGACCGGGTTACGTAAGCCAAGGGGCCGAGAATAATAATCTTAGGGAAGGCAAGAAGATAATACCCTAAAAAATGAGAAGGAAAAAGGAAGCAAGCGTTGGGGGCGGTGGACGCGCACAGAGGAGGGTGCTAGGCGGTGGGGGAGGACCTGAAAAAAGTGATTAAAGTGACAGAGGTGGTGGGAGGGAGAGAGGGGGACCTGTTGTGGGCATCGATCACAAGCGTAGACCCCCTACCCCCTCTCCACACACACACACACACACACACACACACGTACACAAAGAGGTTCTATTCTATTTGATGTGGAACTGCATTCAATAATGTGGGCTTTTATAACTGATTAATAAAGACTTGTATTTGATAACGTGGAGTTTTATAATTTGATAATGTGGGTCTGTATTTGATCATGTGGACTTTTACTTAATAATGTGGTATTCTAAAATTTGATGTGAATTTCTAATTGATAATGTGGACTTGTACAATTTGATGAGGTGGACTTTTACTTAATAATGCCGAATCTTATTATTTGATAATATCGACATGTATGTGACGATGTGGAGTTTTATAATTTGATAATGTGGACTCGTATCCATTTGATAATGTACTTTTAGACTCTGATAATGTGGACTTTTACTAGATAAAGTGGAGTTGCACAATTTGATGAGGTGGACTTTTATTTCATTAATGTTAGCAGACACCAACTTTCTTCCCGCACTACGAGGTCAAATCAGCGTTCAATCCAGGTCAACTTGCCAAACTGACCAAGTCCATTTTCGCTGACCTCTCAGTCTCGCCCCCCTCCCCCTTGGCAGTGGTCTGAGACCAGTGCCCCCGAGGCCCCAGGTCCAAGGGTGAGTGGGTGGAGGGGGGGGGATCTGCAGCCCTGGTGGGGTGAGACAAACCCCCCCCCCCCTCCCGTCGTGTAAGGTGAGGGGAGACGCTCCTGTATCTTGCCCTCGTGCTCTAGGGAGGGGAACCAACGCCCCTCTGCGAGTGTCCCCTCGTCTTACGTCTCTCTCCCCAACAGGGAACCCCACAGGACCTTCCTCTCTCTCATTTAGTCTCCCCCTGGCTTAGACCCTCCCTTCCCCTCATTCTTCTTCCCTACTGAGCCATTTCGCTACACCTTCCCCTCAGTTGCTGTCTCCCGTCTCCTCCCCCTCCCCATCCCCCATCATCGGGTGACCTTCCTGCCCCTCCTTTCCCCCTCTTACAATAGCTTACTATCCACCCAAAGCCACAGGTCCTGCACTCTCACACTGTCCTCTAAAGAGAACTTACCTCAAACTGATACTGACAGTAGCGTGAGCTTACGTCACAATGATACTGACAATGCTGTGAGCTTACGGCACACTAATACTAATCAGTAGTGTAATCTTGAGTCAGATTACTAGTTTCTCGTAGTGTGAGTTAAGTCACACTCTCAATGTCCAGTGTGAGGTGATGTCACATACTACCCAGTGGTGTCGTATTGTCACACTGACACTGTGCAGCAGTGTGACCCTTCGACAGGGAAGTGTGTATCACTAACCACTCTAAGACTGACGCAGTGTGCCATTAGCTCACAACGCGACTCGTCTACAACAAATACGGCATGACACTCTCTACACCCGAAACCGTTTTTCCTAGTGGGAGGAAGCAGCAATGGTTGCTCTGTCCTAAGCTGACAACACAAGGACACTTTTATGACACGGCCACTCACTCTGCAGCCTCCAACCACACACACTGGCTCGCACGATCCTTGCGTTTCAGGTCTCCTCGTCGAGAATACACTAATACAATTGGGTACAGTAAATTCAGCCCTACTGTAGTTCGCGCACTAATGTACGGTCTTAAAGATATGTATGAACATATGCAGGTATGGCAAGCTAACACTGTACCTGTCGCTAGGCCAATGACTGTAAGTGTTACTGTAACTGGCTGTATTTGTGACTGTACATCTGAAAGTGAGTGTGGCTGGCTGTATGTCTGACCTTATATGTGACAGTGACTGTAACGGGCTGTATTTGTGACGGTAACATACACTGTTCACAACAACCGTCCCAGACGCTGTTGTGTTTACCCGAAAGCTATCCATCTGGCCCACACACCCGCTCACCATCTCTCCCTATCTCTCTCACGTTTGATATCCCCCCCCCCCTCTCTCTCTCTCCTTCTCTCTACTCACCCTTCTATTAGAATCAACCCTTCTCTATCCTCCCTAAATCACTCCATCGCTTCTCCCTCACTCACTCTCTCCCTCGCCACTTTCTGCCGCCCTCCCTCTTTCTAGTCTGATGAGGGAGTGCCCTACTACCCTCCTATACGTGTATCCCGGACGGGGGAAGGAGTGTGTGTGTGTGTGTGTGTGTGTGTGTGTGTGTGTCCCCTCGGGGACGGAAGGTCCTCATCTCTCCGTCCTGGACAGAACAACCCCTCCCGTCTCTCCCAGCGTGGGTTGGAAGACGTCCGGTCACCAACACAAACCCGTCAGGGAGTCGTCAAATCAGCAGGCGGCGGTGACCGTGGTCAGGGCATCTCACTGCACACTGGTAGATGCAAGTCGGACCAAGATGACCGCCAGTGCAATTAGGAGAAGTTAGCGACACATTGATGGAAAATATGCAAATGTCCCTCTGATGATTAATTAACTCAACAAAGCCAATTAGCCAACTCATTCATTCTGTAACCTAGACCTGTTATTTTGTCCTCCATTCTCAGGCTGTTTTAGTAATGTTTAATATTAAGCTTCGTGTGTCCACATATATATATATATATATATATGAATGTGTGTGTGTGTGTCATTTCTATTCAGTCAGACCAAGACCTGGCCTGGGGTGCACACCTTCGCTAAATAATAACACTAATCCCCAGGTTCGATCCCCAGTAACGCCCCGATGGACGTGGTGACCCTTCCTCACCTATGCATCCCCCCTCCCCAGCAATCCCCTTCCCTCTCTCTTTTTCTCCCTTCCCCCCAGCAACTAGTACCCCTTACCTCTTTCCTCCCTCCAGCAATGCCTCCCCTCCCTTACCCCCTCAAGAGATACAGAAATCAGGCGTTTCCAGCAGACTCGACCATCTGCTCCACTTGCAGCATGAGGACCGACTCACAGAGCGCGTCAGTCACTCCTTATCCTCAAACCAGAGGGCCAAGTGATACTTCACGTCCGTCACACTACACACTGTAACAAGTGGGCCAAATGTTACAACACGTCACATTAGGCCTCCACAATGGAGTGTTCGGCCCCATGGGTTGGCTAACCAGTCCACCTGCCCAGCCCCCGGACGCCCGTCTGGGGAGGGGCAGGGGTTCCCCTTGACTAGGTCACGTCACGTCGATGTTAGCGATTCTATTTTCCCCTCGACCGTCGGGGTGGTCCTCGTGCGTCTCCCCTCATTCACCTTCCCTCCCGACGCGCTTCCACGGTGGCCCCCTCCCCTCTTCACCCTGTTGCCACCCTTATACATCACTCCCTCTACCAACAGGCACAGCCAGTCTCCCCTCCCTGGGGCGACGCTTGCACGAGTCTCTCCCCCTCACCCTAATGTCTTTCTCCTGTCTCCCCTCGCCCGTCCACCCGACAGGCCTCGAGTCTCCCCAAACTTTGTTGCTAACCCACAGGCCCAACTCCCCCTCCCCTTCCCTCCCAACCCTACCTCTAACCCCCCCCTCCCTTCCCATTCCTGCCTCTCCCCACCAGCTGACTCACCCCTCCTCCCTACAGCACCATCTACACGACAAAAACACGACGAGAGGAGACTAGATAATGAGAAACACTAATAATGTCCCTAGTGTCTTTATTTATCTAAATGCACACAGACGGGGCATTTCCATGACAGCATGAGGGACGGGGACGTGGATAGCGGTAGGTAGAGGCCAGCATGGAACACGGGAACAGAGGATATGCACACACAGAGTGTTAATGCTGGTGTAGGTAAAAGATATGACCCTTGGCAACAGCGCACACACACGACAGTGGAGAGGGACAACACGGGACATGTTGGGCATACGGTGCACAGGGGAACGTGGAACAGATAGCGATACACAGAAGGCTCTGTGTTTCTGACAATACTATCAAACGATTTCAAAACAAAAACTATGAAAAGAAAGAAACAATGAACGTAAATTGTGATTGCTAAAACATATCGCCCTCTCTGTTCCTCCCCGTCTTTGCCCTCTCTATTCCATCTTTATATTCATATCTTCCTTCATCTACTGCTTGTAATCTCTGTATCTATCTTTCTCCTGCGTATTACTGTGTATCTCCCCCTACGATTCTCATCACCCCGTCTCCCCCAGGTCCCGGAGGTTGATGGCCGGACGCGGGGAGCCAGCCGCCCCCCTGAGGGTGGCGCGGCTTGGGTAGTCCTGCTAAGGTCTGGGTGAGGCCGGGCGAAGCTGAGAGGTGTCCAGGAAGATGCCGTCAATGGAATAACAACACTGCGGACCAACCACAATCAGTTCAGTTCAGTTTCAATACTCTATTCCTTGACAGAGGAATCGGGATCCTAGTGCTGTCTCTAGGTACCCCTGCATACAATAATACCAGAAGCACCTGGCAAGTGTCGCGAGTACATAGAAATATAACAAAGGGGCTTACTAAAACCTAAGGAAGTAAGGATATTCCTTCGACACAACATCAGTATTATATACATAATGTCTGGCCAGTATGGGGAGGGTCATCGCGTCTCCGTCAGGGGAACGAACACCTGGGACCAAGTTCTGCTAATGATGGCAGGCCAACGGCTGACGCGTAGCGCTCACCACTTGCCATGCCTGACAATACCGTTTCTCTTTGCCGACACTGCTTATCATAAAATTTCAGTCCTGAGTTCATCTGGGACCGAATTCAACCACAAATGAAGTTTTATCCTAAAGTGTTATTATGTTTGCTCCCTGAACATTTCTTATTTCTTCTGGTAGTACACTGGAGAGAGAGAGAGAGAGAGAGAGAGAGAGAGAGAGAGATTAACTTGGGGGAATAAAAATAAGGCACCATAAACTCGCTCCCAGATAACTGGCCACATACGTCATCAACCTAACACCACGACACACCTGTACACACTCCAGTCTCCTCTTCCATCCCACACCGTCCCTTCCTCTGTCCCACCTCTTCTGTACACACTCCAGTCTCCTCTTCCATCCCACACCACCCTTCCCCTGTCCCACCTCTTCTGTACACACTCCAGTCTCCTCTGCCATCCCACACCGTCCCTTCCCCTGTCCCACCTCTGCTCTGTCTACCCCATTAAGAAAAAAACAGTTACTGAAAAGAGTAAAAAGGTGGAGGTGGTTGGCTAGTGATTCAGAGACATTGCCCACCTGACTCCCCTCTTCTCTCCCCAGCTTTTAGCTCCCCATCATGTGTGTGTGTGTGTTTCTGGAGGGGTGAAGAAAACTACCTTATACTACACGTACACTATACCGAGAACTATAATTGGTTTCGCAACACTAAAAACCACTGGACACTATTGGGTTTCACTGTAGCAAAAAACCACATGAAATGTCAAACCTCTCTCTCTCTCTCTCTCTCTCTCTCTCTCTCGCACAGAGATAGTTAGAGGGCCTCGTGATCACGGCGCCGAGCGCGCCGTGTGCTTAGCCCACACCACCAATGTGATGCTTAATGATCTGGGGAGATTAATGATTGTATAAGGAGCAGCCAGCCAGCTAGCCGAGTGGCCGTCTGGTGTGTCAGTTAGCGGGGAGGGGAGAAGAGGACTGGGGAGGATAACTGGGAGGGGAAGGACGGGCGTGAAGGCCATGGGTGGTGGGGAGGAGAAGTGAGGAGTGGATCATAACAAATCAACATCTTCATTTCTCTAAAAAATACAATATCTAATCTCATTAATACATTTCTAAGTCCTAAAATTTGATTTTTCGTTTTAAGATCTGTGTTTGTCCAAATATACACAGACAAAGCATTGCTCTGACAGCATGAGAGAAGGGTACATGGCTAGGAAGGGGAGGGTTGCATGAATCACTGCAGAATACAAGCTGTTAACAGCTGTACCACGGACACGCACGTTACAAGTTCATTACCCGTTACATGATACAGTGCACTGCTACAGGAACGAAAGAGAAACATACAGCAACGCGGATGATTCATTAATAGCAAACACCCACTATTAGTTTTCTGAAAACCAAACTGGTAATCTGGCTACGCCTTGGGTAGGGGAAGGGCGTTCCAAGCCACACACCGGAACGACTCAGGATCAGTCAGGTCATAACCAAGCGGGAATGACTGGGCAACAGTCTTCAAAACCAATGAGAGAAATGACTGGGAAACAGTCGTTATAACCAATTATAATCATAATTAGGCAACAGCCACTGTAACCAATCAGATGAATGCTTGGGCAGCAGCCGTGTCATAACCAATCAGAGAACATTTCACTAACTGTAAAATCGCGACTGGCTACCAGTCGGCCACCTGTAACAGTCTGTAGCTCTTTGATGACATAGACTGTTGCAGCTTCAGCTGGTGACTCGTACAATCTGTCCCTCAACAGACAGCTGTCCAATCAGTATACAGACAACTCTGGTGTCTGTTACGGTAGCCTGTCTCCAGTACACGATAACGGTATTGAATACTTTCGGTCTAATTCTCCGAGCGGTTATTTCACCATTCAACATACGAATGTGCTGGCTCTATCCAGAACTGTCCGTGCTTAAGGTCTGTGAAATCCCGTGGTGCATATTCTTTCCCGAGTTACGTAATGCCGTCATGACGTTGATATATGTATAGATCCTTACATGGGAACCCTCCCTCGTCTGGGGAGCTACCAGTGAAATGGCACCCCGTCCGGTCTTCTGTGGACTGGCGTGAGGCAATACAACTGGCGGGGCATGACATCCTCCTAGCGGCGCGTCACTGCTGCAGTCTCTCCGACTCCGTATAGTTCGAACCCTGGCGCTCGGGGTTACCGAGAAGCACCAAGGATGCCAGGGCGCCATCCTGACCCATCGAACGGGATGATTCATGCGTGGCATCTGAAGGAAAAGGTTCACATGCAACACAACAGGGGCTTGTGCGTCTAGACAACCCGATCCCCCGGCCTACGCCCCCTGGCTACTCGGCTTCTCTCTAGCCCTTTCCTCCCGTAAAACGCCATGATTTGCATACCCAGGGCCCGGCCCGCTTTTGTCCAATCCTCGTCAAAAAGCCATTCAAGCCGCCCCATCTCACATACCTACGAGCGGCGGTTAGCGTCGCTGACTGTCACAATGGCGGCTCGAGTTCCACCTCAAGTCGCGGCCACCGAGGACGCAGACGAGTCCTCCTGGTGTTGGACGGGAGGGACGGAGTCCACTATAACCCGTGGGAGGCTGTCGGGACATCACCTGTACCAATCCAGGTAGCCAGGAGGAGGTACACTAACTTGTTTCCCGACGCCACAAGGAGGTTGGCCCTCTACGTTAGGACCTGAACCTACCCCAGGATGGTCCTGGGAAGGCTGGCCCTAACTGGCAGGACCTGAAGCTACCTAAGGATGGCACGACATTAACTAATCCCTCATCTGCTTGCTTCACTTTTCTGTTTCATCTTCTCTCTTAAATTTTGCTTAAACGTTCAACTTTTCATTAATCTCTTCCACCTTTTTCCAGTTCGCCACCCGCTCCTCCTGGCCTCTACTCCTATCACCAAGTCATACAGAAGAGCATGTCTCGCCTCGCCTGCACTTCACCACCACGACCCAGCCGCTATACGCCAAGACCACACGACCTATCGTACGCCTTACCTAGAAGACCGATTATCATTTTTCTCAAACTTTATCTGTTCATGTACGGAGGCAGCACTTCCATCATAGCATGGGTGAAGGGCACGGTTATGGTTAGTCGGAGCATGTACAGAGTGTACGGTGGATACAATACATCGACACAGGAGGGTGATAGGTGAGCCCGAGTGGGGCCCTGGTACACATACAAGATCATCTTCCCGTCAGAGAAGGAGAAACACATTCAGTGTCACTGGACCCGCGTACCGGCTCGAGCGTTCTTACCCTCGCTAAACAACACTTCGACCTCATCAGAACTATTAAAGGGTCAAAGGGGAGCTCAAGAACACCCATTAAATGCCTCAAATCTTACCATCCCCAACTCACGAGAACCATAAACAAAGGGGGCGCTCAGGAACACCCATTACCAGCCTCCTTAAATCCTGCTACCTAAGGGATCCCTTATTTTAAGAGGGCTGAGTTGTTGCATCCGAGGCAGCGCATCAGCCGTATTCATGGGAGGTAATTAAGGGCACCCTGGGTGTTAATTAGTCCATCTTCGGATTAATCTCTGGTTTCTTGCCACAGCTTGTCGACAGCGCTGTCAGCTACCTCAGCGCACACACCTACCGAAGAATTATAAAGTCACAGGGACAGAAGGGAAGCGGCCGGCGGAGATGGAAGCCATTTCCCAGTGAACGACTGAACGATAGGAAACCACTCCAGCCAAAAATAGTAATATGCCTTCCGACTGAGAGAGCCGGGGCGGGGGCAAGAGATGTGGTATGAGGCACGGCTAAGGGCAAGCGGAAGGGCATGAGCCTGGGCACGGGCAAAAGGTCCTGGGGAGGTCAGGCCAGCGTGACGGAGGGGACAAGGGAGGTTGTGTGTCCGAGGGGAAGTTGTTGGTGCGTCCGGGGAGGGCGGCGGACCCTGCCACACACAAGCAGTGGACACCTCCACCACCATACCAACTGCACCCATTCCTCTCCCTCACTTCACTCCCCAACTTTTCCCCTTCCCCACTCTTCTCTCCCCACCACACTCCTCTTTCACCCTCCCAGCTACACTCATCTCTCCTCATTCCTCGCTACACTTCACCACCATACTCCTCATCTCTCCTCCTCCACACTACACTCTCCCCAACTCCACGAAGAAGTGAAGATCTGTAGGGAAGGTCGGAGGCATAACACACTCCGAGTCCCATCATCACCAAACCTATCAACCACACCAATCTGCTTTCCTGTATCATCCCCAGCACACACACGCACATTATATATATATATATATATATATATATATATATATATATATATACACACACACAAACCTACATACATACATACATACATATATATATATACGTTTGATTTTATTACCATCTTAAGCAAATCTTTTTCTTATGTGAAAAGATATACCTACAACACATTATAAGGAAGCCAACGACACACATGAGCAGTTGTCATTAATTCTTGCCTGGCATCATCGTCAACAACCGACCTGGACACAGAATAATCCTGTGAGTAATAAAGAGAGGAGGTGATCAACACGTGTGGGTCTGGGGAAGACAGAAGCACATTCGTGAATGGGCGACTGGAAAACACAAAGACATACACCATCAGTGGAAGCAAAGCTACCCAACACAAACAGACAGACGAAGATTTGTGTGTGTGTGTGTGTAAATGAATAAACGAAGCCAGACGGCGGTAACGATGAGTCAGTATTAGTCACATGAATACCGCCACACTCAGGATGGGGAACGTTTGAAACACGAGACATTACATTTTTTTTCTAACCCACAGTAACACAAGAAGATGTGAGCCACTGCTATTCCTCACACGCCTCCTGCCTCCTACAAAACCCTCCCTATCCCGCCTCCAACCTCCAACAAAACCTTGGTCCATCACGTCTCCAACCATTTATTGAGCCATACCACAACACGCCTCCAAACACCCTACAAAATACTTTACATCAGGTCATCAGGCTCCCACACACCTACAAGACCCTCCCCATTCCGCCTCGAACTACCTACAACACCCTGGCCCACCACGCCTCCAACCTCACCTCTCCTCTGTCCACACGACTATCCCTCCCTACGACCGGCATCGCCAGCCAGACAGACAGACGGGGGACGTCCACCACCCGGCATTACCTACATAGAACCAAAAATTCCACTGAAGCGGACGAGGGACTCACAGCCATAGCAATACGCTCTTCACCCATGACGGACTCACACTAGTGTAATACACTCACACTCTTCCCACGATGACATCCAAGGTATAAACAGACGTCACACCGGACCCAAAATGGTCAAAGTAAAGCCGGAAGCAAGTTGAGGTACATGGGAGCCTCTGGTCAGCGAGCAGGAACACTTTCTGCAGCTAAAGACAACATAAGTGAACAACAGTTACAGGAGCATGTCTGGGGTCTGTTCAGAGATAGAGAACAATGTCTGGGGTCTGTTCAGAGATAGAGGACAATGTCTGGGGTCTGTACGGAACTAAAGGACAAAGTCCTACGGTGTGTACAGAGCTAGAGGACAATGTCTGGGGCATATACAGAACTAGAGGACAATATCTAAGGTCTGTACAGAGCTAGAAGACAATGTCTGGGGTCTGTACAGAGCTAGAGGACAATGTCTAGGGTATGTACAGAGCTAAAGGACAATATCTGGGGTCTGTACAGAGCTAAAGGACAATATCTGGTCTGTACAGAGCTAGAGGACAATGTCTGGGGTCTGTACAGAGATAGAGGACAATGTCTGGGGTCTGAGGAACCAAACACAGTCTTGAAAGAAACACCACCAGTGTGACTGCTATTTGTTTGTTACGGGGATAGTGTTTTACGGTCGTGTTGCCGGGTGTATGAGTGTGTGTGTGTGCCCGGCATGTCATGAGGGAGACGGGGTGGGACGTGAGTTGGGGGGCTGGGTGCCGGGGGTTCTCTGGGGTAATAGGGGAGGAGGAGGAGTAACGGAAGGAGTGATTCGTGACCCACACCAATCAACAGCTGACCACGCGTCCTCCCCTCACGCCCCACCAATCACACGACCAAGACGATACATAATTACTGTCATGACCAGTCCGCCCCCTCAACTGATGTCTCCTTACCCCCTCGCACGTTCACCCGCCCTGGCTGACGTTCCCCTGACGGCTGACTCCAACCACTCGTGTCCCAAGCTGACACTGACTACCTCACACGTAGCTGACCCCTAACCACGACTACGGAACCACCAACGACGACCATCTGGTGTGACAGTATTTCCCCAGCCCGTCGGGGCATTCACAGAAACCGGGTTTCTAAGGATAATCCACAAAAAGGCCCCTTATGTCGTCCGCTGTCGAACAAACTATACGGACTGACGTCGTATTCCTCTGAGTTCATCTAAGGTCATTTTGCAATCGATGTTACAGTAACAAGAATTTACAGACGAAGAGATTTCTCCCTAAAACATTTCGCGTGTATAAAGAGCATGACTCAAATTAGGAGGACTGTGTGTGCTGGTCGATGGATGTGTGTGTGGGGAACAGTGGGGATAGAGGGAGTGTGGGGGACGTCAGAGGGGTCTTTTGGGAGTGTGGTGTGGGTAGAAAGGGAGTGTGGGGGAGTCAGAAAGGTCTTCAGGTACTGTGGGAGTGCAGTGTGGGGGATGAGTTTGTTAAGGAAGGAGAATGAGGCAGAAAAACAGTGTGTCTGGACAACCCCTCTTCATCAGTCTGGCCCGACACACCGCACGCACCATCATACGGCCCCTGTGGTCACCCCTGAGCCCTGCCTTATACACTGTCTGTCCACGCACATGGGTACTGACCCAGCCTACCCTGCACTAAATACATGAGTTCCCCAGCCCACGTCTGTGCCACATATTAGCCTCCATACAGCTCTGTACACTCAAATTTTGTCAAGAGCCTCTGAATTCTTGCTCCCGCCAGAGCACATGCGGTGATAAATTTAAGGTGACTGTTCTTCTTATAAAAGAGTACATCGCGTTATGTCTGACTGTACGTAGCGGTTAGCCTTCAGAACCGTGACGCATTCACGGGCCGCCGCCCAGCGTCGAACGCATCGGTTCGAATCCTGGTGGCGGCTGGCAATCAACAGTCAACCCAACTGTTCATCCACCCCTAGGGGTTGGTCGATAAAATGGGTACCTGGCTCAGG
>JAYMFT010419496.1:0-17729 GCA_038088735.1 Panulirus argus | reverse complement strand
ATATATATATATATATATATATATATATATATATATATATATATATATATATATCCTTCTGTTCCACGGTGATATGAAACACAATAAATTCCCAAGTGCACTTTCGTGTAACGATCACATCATTAAATATATACATATGTCATTCGATAGCCGAACCCATAATCAAGTTCATAGCCTTAGCAATTCATTATCGGAAAAACTGTGCATAATCATTATTTCCAATCATAGCAATAAAATTCTTTCAAAGAAACAGACACAGAAATACGGAAATGTTTCTGGTAGTCAGCGATCAAAGAGACATTATTCAGAATGCCAATGGAATATTAAATACGTTCAAATGAATTGTTAATTCAACGCAATTTTATATAAACCAAAGTCAACATATCGATAAAACTAATTATAATTATGATCATAATTATGTAACTGAGATTGTAAGTGAAGGAAAAGTATTACAGGTATAATTTTCGCCTCGTTATGAATCTGATTTTGTACTCCATTACCTTCTCAAAGATGAGAATTATTGATAATCATCTAGGGAACATCCGTTTTCTTTATTGCTTTTATAAATCGCGCAGAGAATGGGAGGCACAAAGGCGAGTCTTACAATGGGCAATGGGTAATGTGGCGAGGTTAATGACCTGGTTAACTCAACAGCCCATTAGATGTTCAGGTTCATCAACACACACACACACATACACACACTTCTAAATTCACGCAATCTAACACCAACTGTTGTAAACAGATGGCTAGATTATCATCCAGTCATATACAGATACCAGCACTTCAACAGGTTGTATACTTCCACGGACTTATAAACTTACAAGAACTTCCACTCTCATACACACACACTCACCCTTCAACACGCACTCAATCTTGACTACGAATATGTTCCACATTCCTCAAACACGGTTTCTGTAATGCGTCATTCAAGAATTTTGCTAAATCGTTCCTTACTCGTTTTCAGTTCGGGAGTTACTGGCTTGTCGACGAGATGGCGCTAGTGGAAGCTTTCAGCAACTGTTTATAGATATCAGTGATGTCCTATAGTTTCATTTCTTAACTACATTCTCCTTAGGATCCATCCATCTCTCTCTGCATTACATTAGTTGACCCAGAGCACCGGCAATGTATGGATGTAGTCGGTGCATCTGTGTTTGTAACAACTGTTTTAAAACGAGCTTTTCGTTATCTCAGTGCAACGTTGCAGAAGCTATTTACATAACTCTGAACATAAGGACAAAAGATATTAATCCTAAAATATATCCATCTGGTTGGTGTAAAGTCCTTCGGAGAGCGTCAAATTATTCAGCTGTTGATGGCGTGGGAGACCACGACAGGCCAGCATTTACAGCGTTAGCCATTGGGATGCAGAAGTCATGCTGGGGATGTCGTCAGACGCCCTTGGCCTGGGTAAGTAGGTTTTACGCGAAATTGTACCACAATTTGTGAATTTTGACGCGAGCGGTGAAAGAGTCTTGAAGACCCGGGTACGTACGTAATTAGGTATTACTGTGACCTTCATATTATATATCTATATTACTTTATTTATGCTTTGATTCTAATGAAATTTGTAGGACATTTTAGTGAAGAGATATGCTATCTATATTGTATGTTGGAGGTATACATCTGTAGAGACTGTATGAAAGTTGAAAGGTATTTTCAAAAATATCTATGCTTTTTATAAATGCTTATATAAACGGGATTCTAGCTGAGATTTTCTGGATCAAATTAGCGAAAAAAGTGGTATTTCTGTCTCAGTTAGGAATAGTTTATTAAGTAAAAGATTTGAATATGTTTAGCGCTTGTGGGAAAAGATTCCAGACCCCAAAAATCCTGATCTGGTGGGAGGGAGTGAGCGACGAGAGATTTGATTTTCGTCTTTCGTCACACGCCAGATATCTCAGTGCTGGAATTAGTTTTGTCGACTGTCTCTGTACTTGTTCCACTCTTTCCCCGTCACTAGCATAGTTCCTGACCGGAACTGGGCTTGGGTGGTCAAGGTGTGGCTTTCCAAAAGCGTTAAAAACGAGACAAAAAATGTTTTGGTTACCGTTTTGTTGTTGATGTTTTTGCAACGAAAATTAGCTCTCGGTTGCCCTTGTTTGTTTGTTTGTTTGTTTTAGGCTTCTAGGCATTATTTTGGTGACTTTCACATTGTTAATGACTCCTCCCAAGGTCCTTCTCTTTATCTACATTGGACATTGGGTTTCCAAAACATACTAGATTAATGGAACGAATCGAGAGTGAAGAGAGTGTGAATGTGGAGCAGCCTGCAGACGTAAAGGAAATGGTAGATAGGAATTTTAGGAGGCGGTGGTCCCACGAGTGCAGACCTCCCTCCCCGTATAGCACAAATAGGTGATCGAAAATAGGTAATTGCAGAAATATCCACGTATCTAGACTTTTTGTTCTTTCTCATGCATATTTTCACATTTAAACAATCACTAACACACTTTCATTATCGTATTTTTTTCGTTTTGCGTTCACACTCTTCCACGCTGAAGTAACACACACACACTTTCCATTTTCCTTAAATGCCTGTGAGCTGAAGCATCGAGCCCGAGACATCATTTAAGTCAAGTCGTGTCGAGGCGGCAGAATATTTTTCCAACGGTGACCTCAGGGCGAGCAGCACGTGACTTTGGCGCGACCTCTGTCGATGGTGTGGGAGGCTGAGAGAGAGGGAGAGAGAGAGAGAGAGAGGAGGTGTGCTCACCCTGTGAGTTCAATATGACGGGATATCGCCGTGAGGAGGCGGGACTATAGCGCGTAGCGCTCACCGCAGGCAAAAGCAGAGAGAGAAAGAGAGAGAGAGAGACAGAGACAGACAGATAGACAGATAGATAAATAGAGAGAGAGAGAGAGAGAGAGAGAGAGAGAGAGAGAGAGAGAACAAAGAAAGAGAGATGTGTCCTTACCTTTGAGTTCAATATGATAGGGTATCGCCATGAGGAGGCGGGACTATAACGCGTAGCGCTCACCGCCGGCGAAAGCAGAGAGAGAGAGAGAGAGAGAGAGAGTAAGAGAGAGAGAGAGAGGGATGTACAAACAAAGTGAGAAATGATACCGGCTTTGATACCTCGGTCTGGACAAAGCAATTCGCTCCCTGCCAGAGATTATTGACACGAGGGAGAAGCACAGGGCGCCAGATGACCTCATCTGCTGCGACTGGAAATGGAGAGTTCGGCCTCAGGGCTTTTTCTCTAACGTCCACGACCACCAGGGTAAGCCAGGGAATAAAGCCCAGCTGGGGATATGAGTGATGTAAAACACCTTTTTTTTCCCCCCTAGTGAATTCATTCAATGGCTTTCTCCACCGCTGCATTACGTTCAATGGCTCCTTCTGCATGTGGGGCTTCTCAAACGACCAGTAGCTTCGGTGTTTTTGCTGAATTGTCTTTGCGGGATGTGATGTCTCGAAGCGACTGGAGTGACGGTCGAGTTTTTCCTATCTTATCGGATTCAGTTTTACCTCCCAAGCAGGATGGAAAGTGCGCCTGCTTGGGACTGTTACCTTGTGATGTCCTCTGAGAGTGAGATGGTTGGTAAATTGATCTCTCAATTCAGTCGTGAATTTTTTTTTTCTTTGAGACCTTATAGCACGAAGGTACGACCCTGGGTCGTGATAGTGTACGGCAACGACTACTGGGTCAGTAGAAGCTCGGCCATTTATGCCCAAGGGTCGTACCGTCGTGCCCAAGGGTCGTACCGTCGTGCTCAAGGGTCGTACCTTCGTGCAAAAGGGTCGTACCCTCGTGCTCAGGGATCATTCCATCCTCCTCAAGGGATTAGATTGTTTGAGGAACTAATGCCAAACACCTGGAGTAGCAAGGGAGAAGAAAACAACAAATCCGAACATATTTTCTGCTCGTTTTTGACTCGTAAAACCTAAACCATACATTGTACTTGGGGAAAGACATGACACACAACACAAATATATCCTAACGTAACTCAAGTGCTGTTGCGGCTGTCGAAACGAAGTTTCTTCCTCCTGTATATGCACTTTCACTCCCTCACTCCTCGTTAAGCAGAGAATATCGTTGAACTGGAAGACCATAACGTTTACACACTTTTTTAAGTGAATAGTGGGAGGGGAAGGGGGGATGGGGCCGGAGACGACTTTTACAAGTCTAATTTCTTAAGTATGAGGAGGATCTCCGCCACTACGTGTGGTCAGACGTCTGTTGGGGTCTCGAGTTGGTTTTTCTGGTTTCGGTTTCTTCTTCTTCTTCTTCTTCAGGCTGGAACGCTGACGGTGACGTGGTCAGGTGTGTCGCTGGAGGGTCCCAGATCAGGGCCTGTCCTGCCGGTGGACGGAGCTGACAGCTCCTGGTCGCTCGGTGTGTTTCAGTGGAGTATGGCTTGGAGTTATTCCCTCTGGTGGTGTCTGGCCTGGAATTACTCCTACCGGAGATGGCTGTCCTGGAATTACTCCCACCGAAGGTGGCTGGCCTGGAGTCACTCCTGCTGGAGGTGACTGTTCTGGAATCTCTACTGACGATGTTCCTGTTGTTTTTAGAGACAATACAGAAAGGTAACACACCAGAAGAGTTTATGCGTTTGGATGGAAATGATGAGGAGTGGAAGGAGGATGCAGATGATGAGGATATTAAAGATGGTGAATAAAGAGGGAGATGCGATTCACTGCCGTCATTATCAATTGACGACACGCTGGACTTTTAATTAAGAATGGTCCCTGGAACTCGAATTTCCAGTTTTAACACTACTAGGACTCTTGATATCACTGCTAGAGTCATTTTCAGACGAGAGGAACTTCGGTGAAAGAGAAGATTCAGACGATGAGAAAAGACATGTAGGCGACGACGAAGAAGTAGAGTTCAGAGTGGCTGAAGAAGAAGCCGAGTTCGAAGAGGACATTGATAGTGTTGCCGTCTATGTGGAGACTTCGCTAGTACTTCGAAGGCCGCTGCCGCTCGATATCTGGGTCACTTTCTTCAGGATCTTTCTGCGGCTTCCAGGGCTTCTATCCTTACTCGCATCTCTCTTTCTCTGGCTTCCAGATTGACTGGAAGAATCGTTAGAATTAACTGTAGGGGAAGGAGTCTCCTCCTGTGTCTTTCCATTCTCATTCTTGGCGTCTTTGCTGGCGGAGACGACCCTCCTCCTGCTACTAAATCTACTTCGCTGGGAGGGAGTCCGAGTTGTCGTCAGTGGCTTTGGTGCCACTGTTGTTGTTGCTTTTACGGAAGGTCGAACCGTTAAGGGCCTCAGCCTCACGCGAGATCTGTTCCTCAGCGGCAAAGGCGTTGTTACGGGTGCGGGGGTAACCACCGTTGTGTCGTTTGCGTTACGGGAATTTCCTCTTCGACTGTTGGATGTCCTGGAGGACCTGAGTGACTGGGGTCCCCTGACGTTAGTTGCCCCAGTCTCTTTCGCTCCTGTCTCATTGTTCTTCGGTTTAGCTTTGACGTTCGGGATGAATCGAACGGAGAGAAGCCTGGAGTTAGTGAGGCCAGGGCTGAATCGCGCCAGGGCTTCCAAAGCCTTCTTCTGCTTCTGATTCTCCTGATCATTTCCCCGGCTTGTTCCGCCCCGTAGCGGTGTTTGCGTTGTTGATGACGCGGCCTTAAACTTTCGACTTCCGCGCGAAACGGGTCGGACATTGATGATGCTTTTCCTATTTGCTTTCCTAGAGCCTGAGTGGCGGCGTCTCTCTCCACCCCCATTATCTTCTTCCTCCTCCTCCTCAGACTCTTCGTCGTCATCTTCTCTACTGGAGGAGGAGAGCCCGGCTTGTGAACCCGACTGAGCGCTTGACTGCACCCGAGACTGTGTTCCAAAAGAGCCAGTCACACGTGGGCGACCACGAACTCTTGTGAGAGGACTGATGTTGACAGGAGCTGCGGTAGTGGTGACGGCGGGGGCAACCCGGCTGTTTACGGGTGAGGCGCTGACCTTGAGTTCTGGAGCGGTTGGTATCGATGAGTTCGACTGTGAGATCGTGCGTGAGGACTCCCGTTCAGTGACGACAGGAGCTGTGGCGGTAGTGGCTGGTGACGACGTCACGCGTCCCTTGCTCCGCGCCCGACCGTTCCGCACTGAAGCGATTGGGTTTCTCGATAAGAAGGCGCTCGAACCTCTGGATCCGACTCTCCTCGACCTGATATCTGAAACCCTTCGGGCAGATACGGGGAACTCAGTAGCTTCTGGTCTATATGTTGTAGCGGGAGAATCAAGCGCTTCATCTTCGTCGACAGGATTTGGCTGAGGTGTTGTTACATCGCCTTCAGGTCCTTCCGGAGCTTCTGTCCCAGTGTCTCGATGTTTACCCTCTGTCGTTTCGTCAACGCCCGAGGAACGTGAGCCAGTGCTGGATCGCTGGGTGTTCGCGGATGCTGTTGACCCAGTGGTTCTTGACGAGGCACTCGATCCTCGAGATGAGGAAGTCAATCCTTGGGTGTTCGAGGAAGCCTGAATTCTCCGTCTCCGAGAGTCTGACGCTGGCGAATGTCCATGAGACTTTGGTGAAGTTTCTGATTCTTGCTCGTTTGTCGACAACGCTGATTCACGGAGCCTCGACGAATCTTTCGTTCTTCCAGGAGAATTATGTTGACGAGGGTTCTTCAGAAGTCCGTCATTTCCAACAGAGGCTGTCGTTGTTCGAGAGACTGATGCAAGTCTTGATCCAAAGGCATTTTCTGATGTGTCTGATTCAGGAGAGCTCGTTGAGATTTGAGCTCTTTCAGTCCCTGTTGATCCATGACTCCTGGAAGATTCAGTAGATCTCTGGAAAGAGGAACTCGATTTTTTCGCATTACGTGATGCATAAGAAACGGTCGTGTCCGATGGCTCGAGGAGTTCGGAGGAGCCTTGCACAGTCAGTACACTTCCAGACTCATCAACACCGTCAGAAAACCTCTCACTGCTCGACTGAGATTTCCAGGATGTATCAATGGCATTTCCTGTCTTGCTTCCAGCCTTTGAATTTCCCCGGCGTCTAGCTGAAGCTCCTTGCTTGACTTTGGTTACAGAGTTAGTTCTCGAGTCCCCAGATCGCCCTAGTGAGCCATTGGGGCCTTGCTTGTCTACTGGGGTAGATTTGTGAGTATTCTTGTTAGATTGGAGTCCCCACTTGAAGAGCTGCAGAAGATAGGGGCTGGGCTGGAACTTCTTCTTGCCACGATTTCTGGTAACGGTGCGAGTAACAGGGGCAGCTATTGAATTTTTGTCGAGCGGTGAACCTCTGGAAGTCGACGAGCTAATCCCACTCGGCGACCTGGAGAACTGAGCTTCGTCCAAGTCTCGTTCGGCCTCAGAGGCAGCTTCGGTTGTGACGAGAGCTTCATAGTCGACCTCCTCCTCGTAGCTGTCCGTGGAGGTCGGGTGGACATCTACCTCTTCCTGAGATATGTCGAGGGAAAATCGATGGATCGGAGGAGGTGAGACAGTCACCTGGACAGGAGGAGCTGGCTGACGAAGGGGAAAGACCGACTGACGAGCAGGTACAGCTGGTTGACGGGTGGGGGAGACCCGATGGCCAGTTAAGACTGACTGGTGGGATGATGATGATGTGACTGGCTGGGGAGTAGGGTAGACTGGTTGACGCGTAGGAGGTGTTAAACCTGAGGGACTGGCGCGTCTTAGGGCACCAGAAGAGACTGTTGCGGGTCCGTGATTGCTCGACCCTGGTGAGGGGCGATTACTGGTTTTCGGTGTAAGATTGCTATCAGAGTCCTTAGGTCCTGAGGAAGAGGACTTCTTCCTTCCTCTCGACGAAGGAGATGATCCTCCGCTCCTGTCGTCTTCTAGAGAAGTGTTCTCAGTCCAAGTAACTGGCGCCACACTGTGAGTGCGGCTGGCCGGAGATGATAGGTCTTGGCTGTGGACAATCTCCTTTTCCAGTTTCAAGAACTCAAAGCCTCCGCCATGGACAGCAGAGTGTGAGGGATGAGCACCTGACGGGGTAAACAGACTGGACCCAGTAGACGCACTTTGAATGCTGTTGACAGCTGACCCGGGAAAAGACTCTTGACCTTTGTTCTTTCCGGATTTGATCCCGGTCTGACCTTTGGAAGAAACGGGTCTCTTGTTAACGATGACTCTGGAAGGTCCAGGAGTGTTTAACGTCCGGGTATTAATCTGGTGATTGTTTGAGCCTCTTCTGACCGCTGGAGCTGGTGAAGCGTTGAGTTTGCTGGTGGTAGCTGACAAGGGCGATCCAGGGGCGGCTGGAGACCTGGAACCAGAGACTCCAGAAGAACCACGTCTGGACGAAGAAGATGAAGCCGTGCCAAAGTTGGCTGAAGAATGATCGTCTTTCTTTACACTGGAAGGCCTGGCATTCTTGCGGTTAATGGATACTGTTGGAGATATCTGTGGTCCAGGGGGTGTCAAAAGCCCTGGAGTCGTGATATGGTTGATGCTTGCTGGGCTCCCAGTGTGTTTCGAGGGGTTCGGTCCTCTCCTGTTGATTCCAGCTGAGTTCGGTCCAGTAAATGTGTGATCTGGATGGCTCGTTGCTCTCGAACTAAATGAGGAGGAAGACTGTCCTCCTCTTCTTCCTTCTCCTTCTCCTTCTCCAGACGCCCCGGCATCTAGTCCAGAATCAACACTGACAGGGGCCCTTCCATTTTTCAACACAGGCGAAGTTCCCGAAGACTGATGACTCTTTAAAGGCGATAAACCCGCGCTGGAAGAGCGTGAAGGTGACAGGGACTGGGAATTTCCTGGGTCTAAGAATTCTTCTGCGGAGGAGAGAGAAGAATTAGTGTCTCCCGAAGGCTTAACTCCCACTGAGGAACCGAGTTCGTTGGTGCCTCCGGCCGCCGACGCCTTCGGGTTAAATGGGCGCTTCTTGGAAGGTCGTTTGCCGATGTGTTTGTTGAGGTCGTAGAGAGTGTGGGCCTTGTGGCACGGGTAGGCATGGTCCTCGTCAATGCAGGTCCGTGAGTCCTGGCTGAACCGAGTTCGACTTGGACAGAAGAAACTGCAAAGGAGAGAGAATTGAGAGCACGTGAATATACCATCCGTCACAGCTGACGTAAAATGTTTCAGTTTATGTAATCAGTGGATAGAGGTAACGGCGGAGCATTTTTTATCTTGCACACTAAAGTCAATGTCAGATGCTACTCGGATTAATTATTTGCTTTTTTCGTACTATTGCAAGCATGTTTTTCATAGATTGAAGGCCATGAGTATGATATTATAATCATTGCTGCTTTTTAGGAGGCCTCATCTATAGAAAAAATATAGCATTTACTACTTTTGTACATGAGAAAGAATATGCACTGAGGTTTTTATATAAATCAAAATAAATCTTTTGTGGTGAACTATCGAAGACTTTATTTTTCATTTTTTGCGTTTGAGGTCCCACATCAAGGCCGAGCCTTGAGTGAAATAGAGAGAGGTTAATGAAGGGGAAAAAGAAGAGACAAGGATAAGTGTTTACGAATTTTTGAGAAAGTGAAAGACCTGTCTTTTAAATTGTGTTAAGTAATTCGATGTTATTAAAAAAGACAAAAGAGGGTGGAGAGTTCCAAAGCTTCCACGTGTAGGGAAAGAAACAGTTATCAAAACGGCCCACCCTTAAGTTGCCGATGGCCACACAATAATCATGTGACGCAGCAGCTTGCCGAGTGTTGCCTTTTCTATCTAGTGATGGGGGCACACAAGCAGCCAGCTCTCGGGTGTTTAATCTTTGACATATGATTTCACTTTAGTACATCAGAGACCGCTGCTTTGTTCCCCCAACAAGCACAATTCACATTTTCTACCCAGCTGGAAAAACCTTTCAGTCACTTGCATAATTATGCTTGAATTGATGGCATTAATAACGCCAGAATGGCGGTAGCTGCTCGAAACTGTCTCGTGTTTGCTGAAAGACATGCTCGTGAATCTCTGTAAGAATAGCAACAGATGCGACACGGCCATTGCTTGCTCGACTCTGCTCTGTGTAGTACGAATATAATACATAATATCTGGCGCGTTTTAAGTGTACTGGATTTGTTCATTTTCTGTTGTGGGAGAATGGGATGAGGTCTTCACCTCGACATGAGTGATAATTGGCTATACTTTAGTTCTGGCCGATAAGATTTAGGACTACGTCTCAGTGGAGCTGAATTCTTACATTGGCTAATAATCCTGTTATCAGTGAGTGGTTCTGTCAGCCAGAGTCGACGTTGGGGAACAGAGAAATACGTGAGAAGACTCGGTGTATATGTATGAAGATGACTTGACTCCAGTCGCCTGCCTGGTGGCATCCAGCTCAATGGGACCACTATAAACCTGGTGGTGGAATTTGACTTCTCCGCTCCAGCAGGTGGACGAGAAACTGTTTTTGGAGACCATTCCAGGAAAGCTTGGCTCAGGGTGGGTCATGGATGAAGAGCGTCGCTTTATTGTGGCGAGTTGACTCCAGATTTTGCTTCCGTTGGGAGTCGGAGGTAGTTGGAGGCCGTTGATATATCGTCTGTCCGAATGCATTGTCATATCTTATAGTGCTGATGTTCCAATTGGTTGGTTGACCTTTTGTTTGGCCTATCAATTGCTAGGGTCATTAAAGCCCTGTCCAGAACTTGTACCGTAGGTCTGGTTGTAGTAGTAATAGTTCCCGTTGTGACCATTGCAAAACAAAAGGTACTATCATTTCCTTGATAAGTTCTTTATTCCAAAAAATCTTTCCATTCTATACCGATATCTTTATTCAGAAAATGTTTCCTTTCTTTACTTAAACATTACATATGCTCTCTCATCAAATCAGTAAAATATATTCCCTGTTTCTGGTCTAAAATAGAAAAGCATCCAACTCTCACCTGAGCCATGATAATCATTCACCTCTCTCGTCCAGAAAAACAAAACAGTCTCATTATTATTCATAAAACAGAGTATTTTCTTCTCTCTTTCCTTGTCTGTGAAGTAGAATAAATCCCCATTCTCCGCTGCCAGCCATCAAAACATGACAGATCTCACCGTGAACCATAAGCATTCTTTCCTCGAATCTGTGATACAAAAACATATTCCAGCTTTGTAATCAGAGACCGTCGTAAAAAGAGCCTTTGGAAAACACCTACACTTTTGCCTTAGGAACCTTTAACCAAAGACCTCCAGCTCCTACATCCTCAACGAAAGCTCTTAGGAAAACATCCTCACTCCTTCGGCAAGAGAACATCTCTGGGGAATGTCTGGGGGCAGCAGTTTGAGCGAGTCTAAGGGGGTAGGTGATTAGTCTGTTGGGCTTTGTGGCTCTCAACTGCCCAGGCTTGTTAAGGCCGTTGGCGTCAGGTTGTTAGTACATCTTTGACGCCTTCGTCAGGTGGTAAGGGTAATCTGAAGACCCACGCACGGTCTCACCGCGTATATGGCCAGTGGTTCAGGGAGCTGGGGAGTCGCTAGCGTTTTCGGTAGCCTGCGAGGCTGGAGTTGGGGGCGCCTGCTTTGCGAGCATTCCTCACTAAAAGGCGCAAGTGGTCTTGGACGGAAGAGGCGCTGCTGCTCTCTATTGAAATGCAAGAAATGCAGGATCGTATGGGAGTGTGATTGGAAGAGGAGAGACGTGAATAGCGACTAGGAAAGGACATGAATCATCGATTCCTAAAGAAGAGGAATTCTATAACATGCTAGGTTTGTATGGGACAAGGCAGAGAGGAATCAGGACTTTGGAATCAATGGTGTGAAATCCAGCCTTGGATGCGGATGGGTACATAAAGACATCTTGTCTCGTTGTTGGTTGAGTGTGGGTGGTTTGAAAAGATATTTGATTGCTTGCGTGTCGACACAAGATTGCCATTTGCAAAGTTCAGGTGTGAGAGGTCAAGGATGTCCGTAATGGTCGACACACGGCCCCCCAGGCAATGCCGGGGAGGAGAAAGCCATGGAGTCATTCAATGAGGCGAGAGAACTTGATTGACCAACGGAGGGAGTAGATCCAGTGTGTGTGTTGTGTGGTGGGTGACATTAATGAGTAGCTTGGGGCCAGAGACGAGAGGAATAATTCTGTATGTCTTTCGACTCTTATCACACTCATGAATTTCCGTTCCCTTCCACTGTCACAAACAGCCTCGTTAGGACACCCAGTGATCTGTTGCTGTTTGAATTCATTTGTATTTGTATTCGCTCGTATGGGTTCCCCAGGCATAAATAGAAATGGGAAAAGAATGCTTGGACTGAGTGTTAACAGCAGGCATGAGTGTTGCAAATTCATACTTCAAGTATAATAGTGATCATGAATACAGATGGTATTGACACGGGAATGACGAGGGTGACAAGAGTGGGGCTGATCAGTTTTTGGTTAGAAAGAATATTGCAGTCAGGTTTGAATATTGTGTGGTCCAGCACAGGGCTTTGGAGAACGGAGACGCTGGTTTCGAGTGATAAAGCAACGTTAGTATGCAGAGTGAAAATTGGGTAAGTCTGGATTTCGCTTCACCACTCTGGACACAGGATGAGGATGTGTCCTGATGGACAGCATGGCTTTGAAAGCTGAGGTAGTTGTAGATAGATCGATTGGTAGATGTATGAATAGGTAGATTGATAGATAGATAGATGGGTAGATAGATGGATAGATAGACAGAAAGACAGATAGATAGCCAACTAGACGTTTCAAATCACAGACATTTTTTACCAGTAACCCATCGAACAACTTCCAGTCCCTGTCTGAAGTGGAAAGATATAAGCTGTTCTTCCAGCGATGGACCGAAACGATCCAGCAACTTCCAGTCCTTACCTGAACTGGAAAGTATCGAGGGTCCTTCCAAGGGCTGTCTGGACGGGCATGCAGATGTGGAAGACTTGACAGTTGTGGTTCTGGTCTGCGTAGTAGCCATACTCCCGTCCGTCGCAGCTGAAGTTCTTGTTTATAGTTCCCACCACCGTCTCTGCATCCGCTGCCAAGTCGAAGGCTCGCGGTCGTGTTGGGTTGAGCTGTTGGAGGATCGAATGTTTAGTTTTAGAGTTAAGATATAGATAGATAGATGAAAGAGAGAGAGAGAGAGAGAGAGAGAGAGAGAGAGAATTGGCAGATCCGATAGCCCTTAGGCCTTCACAACTAACCTACCAATAAGCAAAGCCTCCGGCACAACAAGGCAGGAGACAAAGGAGGGAATTAGTGAGATAGCTCGTCTTATATCTTAGGCATCACAGGTCAGGTCATTCGATTAGTGGATATATTAGGCAAGGGTGAGGTCAGGTCACTTCAGTTCAGTTCAGGACACACAGACAGCACATGACACAACATGATGAGGGCAGGGCAATTAGATAAAGTCAGGTCAAGTCAGACACGTGCGGATAGTGGAGGAGACAATGCAAGGCCAACATAAACCTAACATCAAGAGAGTATGAATGGCACATGAAATTATCACCATATTACCCTCCACTGGAAGTGGCTTACCACGTTAATTAAAATATAACATCTGTCAATGAATCAGCATAGTGACAGTGTTGGTATTTACGATTCCTCTCGCGATTCTAACACTTACGACGATTTGCTTAAATACAGTTTAGTTACATATTGAATATTCAATTAATTCCTACGAGGCGATATCTGAAGCGAAGGGACACAGCCATTTTGATCCCTACGATTATAAAGTGAAAGCAGCCGGGCTAACACGGACTTGAAAGCCTCATATATTAGTGAACAAGCTTCTGGCGTCTAAAATATAAGGTTCCGGTATACATAAGGGAAAAGAATCTGACGACATACGCCGCACTTCTTAGCAATAACATATATCAATCTAATAAATATATTTGATTTTTACAGTTCTCTATTCTTGATAAAACATCAGAGAGAGAAAAAAAAGATAGCGTCTCTGGACTTAAGCATAGCCTTCGACAGAGAAACTCACAGTGAATTAATGGGCAAGACACTAAGACTCTAGTGATTGTTACTAGCACTGTATTTACACCTGGTTAGAATGGCTGAAGTACAGGAAACAACCAGTGGAAGCATGTCTCAATCATCACAGCTTATCAATAGTGTTTGCCAAGGACTCGATGTGGACCTATTATTTTTCATATAATACTCTGAAGATATGCATATTGTAGTAATTTAATAAAAAAAAAATTATAAGTTACAAAATCACGTGAAACTGTGTTGTAAGAAAAGGGCAGTTTTGTTTATATAAACACGACCTGAATGGATGAACAGTCAAATAAACTGCAAATGTCTTTTTAGAATGCCAAGTACTGCAATAAAAGCAAACACACACACACACAAAATAGGAGATCTATGTCTGATAAACGGTGGGATCACTGTCAGGAGGGCATTACAATTCACAATTCAGTTATAACTACGAATAACACGAAAACTGAATGAGGAAACGTTACATCATTGGAAATAATATCATGTATGAAAGTATGGACACTATAATGTCTCTGTTCTAAAACTTGTGAGACTTCATTTAATTACAATATGCTCTTAAGTATTAGTCCTGGTACTTAACCACCTAAAGATTAAACCATAATCTGTTACTAAACGTACTTCCACAAAACTTATTCCCTTCCTTACAAATACATTTTACCATGCTAGGCTGATGGAAATGGATCGATTCCCACTTAAAAACGCCAATTACGGGGCAACTAAAGTTTGTATATTTCAGAACAATCAAAACAACTGATAATACAGAGGCTGATAAACTATTCATTGGGGCCTAAGAGATTCCCACTAAAGGGAATGGCATGAAACTCAGGAAGAAAACAGAACCTTTTGAAGCAAATGAAAATCCATCTACATACACATTACTGACGACTGGAACCACCTTCTGGCCCGGGCGAGGTGGTAGCTAATCTCAGTTAAAACATTCAACTCGACAAACACAAAGTTAAGGGTATGATTTAATTCATATCCATGAGTCTAAGACTAGGAAGACACCAAACGTTCTCTAAAATTACCAATCATCTCTAGTATACTGAGGAGGGACTCCCTGGGCAAGATGGAAAAGTAAAATACAGTGCCCGTAAAAAACCTTGTCCGCTTCCCTCATACGATTTTAAAGGCGATGTCTAATGTGTTACTTGTCATCTCTCCTTTGGCCTTGATTACCTCCTGCAGACATCAGGGCATGCAACAGGTAAGGTTCCTGAAGTTTTCTGGGTCCATGGCTTGGTTCCACAGGATCTTGATCTGAATGAGGCAAAACAATGATGTGCTGTTGCAAGAAGCAGCCGCCTGGCCGTGCGTTCTGAGTGCTCAGCGCGCCTTGAAATCTTAAGAGTACTACAATTTCTTGCTTCCAGGCGAGAAGTTGGGCTTTCTCCTCCTTATAAAGCTAAAAGTCAGCCATCTTGAAGCACAGATGGAAGAAATACGTCCTCCAGAAGCGAAATTCCTAAAATCAAGGAGCAGCTTGGAAGAGTAAGAAAGAACATCGTTTCCTCAAAATAGCCTAAAGCACATTGAGGCGGGATGCTGGTGATCACACCGTTAGAAACACTAGATTCCGCGAACAGATGCACCATGATTTCACCCTGAGAGAGTCATTTTCTTGTGCCCACAATAAAACTTGGGCCGTGTATGCCCTTTGAAAATGCGGAAGGCGTAAAAGGCTTTTTGCAGACAGTGCGTATATACATAAATATACCGTCCTTGATTTTTGGTTTCCATAGTTCATATATCACACACTGGAAAGAAAGATATATAAGAAAAGGCACCGACATTTATTAGCGAAGGCAAATTGCTCTCCCCATCAATCTTGCAGGGCCGTTAACCCCTAAAGAGCTTAACCGCTGTATTATAATTAACCTCTGACCTTTAAAATTTCAACGAGGGCCTACATCTAGTTTTAGGTCGATCCACCATGGAAAAATAATAAAAATGTTCACAGTCTACAATGCTGGAAAAAAAGAGATGTAAAAGAAAAATCGAAAAACAATATCTTTTCCAAAGGGGATGTGGAATGGTAGTGGTTGTACCTAAAATGGAAGTATCTAAAATTAAGTATTTTAGGTAATTTAGTCATCGGCATTACTCATAATATTGGGAAGCTCTCAGCTGGTTATATTAGTAGTAGTAGTAATAGTAGTAGTACTACTAGTAGTTTAACAATAGTTATCGTCATCATCATTCTTATTGGCAAGAGAAGTATGGCATGTCCATTACCTTGGGTTGAAATATTCCAATACTTACTGAAACCAAATGTAGTGAAAGTAAAGAATGACATGAGCTATAACAATGTAACAAAATACTTAAAATAAGAAAAAAGAAAAAAGGAAAGGAAGAAGAAGAAGAAGAAGAAGAAGAAGAAGAAGAAGAAGAAGAAGAAGAAAGAAAGAAAAAAAGAAAAAGAATAAAAAAAGAAGAAAAAGAAGAAAGTGTGAGAACCAGAAGGTATAGAGGGGTAGGAAGGTTGGGAACCTCGGGAAATGGGTTAGAGTTTAAAAGAGAAGAATGAAGGGGCCATCAGCACCCGTATACACATAAAAACAGCAATTCCTCTACCTTCCCTCTCTATGTGAATGTGGATGACTTTATCTTACATTTTACTGACTGGCTGAAAAGAGGCACAGAGTAAGGATGAAAACAATAAGTATAAAAAACAAAGTTTAACAGATCAGAAGATGAAGGGAACCATTTTATAATTTATGAGTCAAAGAGGGAACAATATAAGAGACCTTTATGTAAATACATATTCCTCTCCTCTATTCTCAGATACGAGAAGTGAATGATACAGGTTTACAGCATCGCACTATCACAGAAATGACTACAGCATACAGTGTGGAAACAAATGAAAATGAACGTGATGCAGCAACCCAAGATAACGGCATGGTCAACGACACAGATCTTCAGCACTACGAAACAGACTGTGGAGAAAGAGATCAATGAACAGATTTCATATACAAACTGAAGCGACATATTCAAACTCTGAGGCAAACACGAAAATATTTATTTTTGAAGAAATAAGACAAATACTCATTGGATTAATGCCAGGGGGGGAGGGAATGCGAAAACGATCCAAAAGGCTATATGATAACAAATGCAATCACAGATATTGAGATATCGGAGAAAGGCATAAGCAGAGCATTTGATGAGCTTAAAGGAAACTCAGTTCCGTGATGTGATCTTCCTAGACGCGGCAAAACAGTCAAAGCGCAACCAATGATGCTAATGGTGAGGCAAATCCGGCGAAACTAAGATATCAGAGCTTCTCAAAATGCCATACGTGAAACAAAAGACAGAGGAGGATCTAATGTAATACCTAAACACTACCGTCCAGCGGACTTGACTTCAACCGCAATAAAAGTCTTTGAAGGAGTGATAACAGGATACATACGAGAAAATGCGATCAAGGAACAGCTTGATCTATGAAGTCCAACACAGATGTGTAACAGGATGAAGTATGTAAACCTAATTATTACCTCATTATAATGTCATAAATGAAACTTTAATGCAAATAAAGAGACCGGACACTTTTTCTCGCATTTACTACGGCATTTACTACAGGAAGCAGCGAAATCAAACATTAAGAGAAGATAGGAAGGCGGATCAGAGTTTATAATCAAGAGAAAGCCAAAATTAGTAACAAAAGGAAGGATGTTTGATAAAGATCTTACATCAGAGGTGTCACAAGGAGAGGTATTAATTAACCTCAGTTCTCCTTATAATAATGATACCAGACACCAACAGAGAAGTAAAATTGAGTAGTCAAGTGAGGGCTCTACTGATGACACTAGGGTAAGCTGAATGATTGCTTCAGAAGACGATTGAGAGAGAGAGAGAGAGAGAGAGAGAGAGAGAGAGAGAGAGAGAGAGAGAGAGAGAGAGAGAGAGAGAGGGGGGG
>JAYMFT010419485.1:0-17730 GCA_038088735.1 Panulirus argus | reverse complement strand
AATCACCCATCACTAATACCTGGTCTCGTGCACCAAAACTGCTGACACACTCACTCAGCTGCTCCCAAAACACTTGCTTCTCAACTTACACACTTTTATCTATTTAAAGGAGCGAAAAGTAATTTTCCCTAAGAAATGCTCCTCATATCAACTCTCCCCAATTATCAAGGTCATTAAACCTGTAAGTATACATAAACTTTGTAAAGCTGTATTTTATAACAAACCAGTTCATTGAAAAATTCCTGTAATAAGAAATCGATGAGTTCAATTTATCTGAATCTATGCAACATTACACTGCTATTCTTTTATGAACGTAGGAAAACCATGTCCACTGAGTAGCAGGAATTAGCAAACTTCTGAGCATGAGTCACTGCTGCGCCTGACTGGCCACCAATGTCATGCTTTATGCTCTACAACCCTTGACAAGGATGTGTTCACCAAAAGTTTAACTTCAGAGGGAAGCAAAATCCACATAAAAGCCTTATAAAGTTAATGCTGGTGATAATGCAGTGCCTTGTATCAATGACTTGCATTGAGCATTTTAAGATCATACTCCTTGAATGTTAAGTACTATTACTTTAAAAGGACCAGCACACAAAGTCCTTCCTACACTGCAAAAAAAACTACACTGTCGTTAATTCATACTGAAAAAAAGAGTGTCATCTCATTTAATTCTTATGTTAGAGTATAATGTTACTAATTTACTATACAAAATTTTCATTGCTGTCATGTGTCTTTAAAATGAACATATGGTAATCCATATCTTTCCTTAAAATATAAATTTAGGATATTTAGCCAGAAAAGATATAACTAATAAAGCAATCAAAATCAACTAAACAAGTTTAAAATTCATTTATAAATTTTCTTTAAAGAATGAATCATACCAATCCCCACCTCAAAATCAAGCTGAAAATACATGAACTTTTATTAATAAAGTACAGTTTACCAAGATATGGCACAACCAAAATTCTGGGACATAAGCCAAAATGAGCTTAAAGTACCACTCCTTCTTCAAGCAACGTTTACTAAGGATGAGTAAAACTTTACATATCCTTCTCATCCACCAGCTGCAATGCATATACTTGCCATACCGAGAAAAATTTTCCCATCTTTCAAATACATCATCAAATAATTCTCTCTTGAATCTGGATGTTTATTGTATGCCTCAATCAACTATCAGTCAAAGCAAATGTACATCACTAGAGAATCTTCAACAAATGTTAGTCATGTTATCTATCAAATGTGAGTAGCACCAGTTGAAATCTAAAAGCTTAAATATTTTCAACTGTCCATTATCATTTACTCCATACCCAATTTCAATTGGGTGGATCAAGTAAAGACAGATTTTGGAAAGTATTTGACAAAAATGAACTATGGCAACCCACCACCTAACCACTCCACTCTGACCACAGTATGAAACCAAGTATGACTAAATACCTGATGTAGAACACTAAGCAATTCAAAGCTCATGTTTTTATTCAAACCATTTGCTACAATCCTACTTACATTATGGTAGTTCAATTCAGTCCTTATAAAAAAAAAATCAACATACAAAAGATGTACCAAACAAACTATATCCGATGCTGATTAAAACAAATACATCTAATTTTTCCTTACAGAACTTTCAACAAACTGGAGTGTCAGGGCCCTGACATGTTAAGAACACTTTCCTGCAGTCTTGAAAAATAATCCCAATTCCTTGTACATTAAAAAAGTCATTTCAACCAGTGCTGGAAAAGAGTAATGTTTATACAACTATGCCTTTATGACACTGTTCACTATTCTATACACATCATATAAAAAAAATATTGTATTATACCTGAATGGGCAATCAATATCACTAAATTTCCCTCTTCTTGTAATGTATTGGTGTACACTATCAGTATATTCAAATTCTTGGTCATTTATGAAAGAAAATATCAAACTCAGATAAGATAAAACAAAGCGGGTATGAGACAGCAAAGGATGAAAAAAGGAATCAATCTAGAAAATATTTCATCACTTAAGCTGGCTTCAACCTTGAGCAAGACTTTCTCTTCCGAGTCAGTAATCACCGGTGTTTCCACACACCAGCACTGACCACCAGAGCAGACAACCCCCAACACAACTAAACCTTTCATGCCACGCTAGCTTGATAGTGAAGGCCCTTCTCTATACTGTATAAATAAAACCCATTGTTTAAGTCCAACAGAAATCATGTATCCATCACAATGTAACAGCATTTTCGTTTAGATGATGTGAATGTAATTTTATTGACTTTTCAATGATGTACAAAAATAATGAAGTGATTCATGAAAATGCCCTTCCCACACTACCAGTTAACATATGCATGTTCCTAAATAAATGAGATGCATTAATAAATGAGTACAAAAGCAAACATACTTGCTACTCTTGCCATATTCCACAGCTTCATCAATAAGTGAGGCATACTGCGGCATGTTGGCTGCCTGCAGGATGAGTGAGGGGTTTGTGGTGGCATCTGTAGGTTTGTATTTCTTCATTGCTGGAGAGAGAAAGAAAAGGAATTTTCTTTAGCTTTAGCAGTTTCAAAATTTTCTATCTGTTCAAGAACTCTGCTGCAGTTATGGCAAAAGTCAAATCTCTCATCCTTACCATTCATCTACTGTGTCTAGAAGGAGCATCAACATTAAAAAAGTAACATTAGTTAATCCAGAGAAAAAACAAATTACCACTAGTTTCCAACCACCTACCACAACAGCTCTGAAAGACTGCATACTGAAAAGTTGCCAACTACACAGACTTTTTCCAAATAAAGCAATATGACATACTGTTATGAGGAACACATTCAGGGAAACATCCCAAAAGTATATCTTGTATAACACTCATCAGAACCAGCTTTTTTTACATGAGGGGATTACATTCCTGCCTTGCAAGGTAAAAAGATAGAGTGAAGCAGAAAGACAAGGAAACTGTATGGCTGTGAATGATAATGGCAGGAAAGGAAACTTTACATGAAAAATTGTAACCCTTGGTGAAGGTTTCCCCATGTTAATCTTGCTAACCAACAATGTATGTTCTTGTCTTGAAGAGGCTACTGTCAGGAAGAAAGACTGTGAATGTTAATCTAATTACAATGTAACTCTAAATTCTTTGGACATTTTACTTTGATCACCTGTAAAACAAAGCTATATCACTTATTTTCCCCACCTTTTCCATTATTAAAACTATGATTTCATGTAGTGTATTTCCTGGGAAATAAGTTACCAAACTTTACCTTCAAAATTTGTGTGTGAATCAGTGTCTACAAATGTAACTATATCAAAATACTAATGCTAAGAATGCAATCATAAAATCAATTCAAGAGAGTTGTTCCATGAATACTTAAATATTCAACAAGGAATGTAGTATTGATTACCATCTCAGGCACTAGCACACTACTGGGTCAGCATGACAAGGCATAACAACAAAGAAATTACAATTTTTTTTTTCTAGGAGAAATACAATGAAGTAGAGGACTTTCTTCATCAGAGTAACATATGTAACTTTCTATCAACATCAAACTATAGTATATAATATTCTAATCTTAAATTCATTTCTCCCAACCTCTCTCCCCAACAACAGCTTACCTCCCTCCCACACACCCACTTCCAACACTCCTCCCTACAGACCACACAGCTCCCCCACCTCTATCTCCCCGCACCTTAGTCTCCCCACACTCCCCCTCTGCCTCTTTCTCCCCACGCCACCTGTCGCTACCAAGCAGCCCACACAGCTCCTACCCTCACCCCGTCCTCTGCCCACCGCTGACAACAGCGTGTATTCTGACAACAATAAACACCTGTTAGCCATTAAGCTCGTACTCCGGGCCACGCTAACAAGCGGCCCGTCACTCAAACAGGTCGCGCCTCGTTAAAACCCTGGTGCACGACGTGTACGACCCTTGGAGCACGACTGTACGACCCTTGGAGCACGACGGTACGACCCTGGGAGCACGACGTGTACGACCCTTGGAGCACGACGGTACGACTCTTGAAACACGACGTGTACGACCCTTGGGAGCACGACGTGTACGACCCTTGGGAACACGACGCGTACGACCATGGGGGAGCACTACGGTACGAGCCACGAAGCACGACCCTTACACCACGACGGTGCGACCCTCGACGACTATCACCACCTCATCTGTTGCCCAGCTCGGGGCGGGGGTGGGGGGAGCGGGATTGGGGGGGCGGAGGGGCGAGCGAGCACGTCAGACGTGCGCCTTAAGGGCTCTTATGCACGATACGTGGGTAAACACGCCGAGAGCGTGTTTACGTGGAACCTCCTCGCTAAATCCGGTCAGCGGAAGAGACACCACCAGCTCCTGACTCTTTTGACGCGTTAATAAGTCTCAGTTCTTTCCTGTGCTCACTGCGTAGCGTGAGCACAGTGTATTTTTCCTAGTGAGCACAGTGGATTAACATTTTTTTTTACGTAAGAAGTTCCGTAAACGCTTTGCACTTTTCATTTCGATTCTTATAAACGTCGCTTTTTACCTGGTACAGCAGACAAGGCCGGTCCCTATACCGTTCGGTCAGTTGTAAAGCGAGCGCCTTAGTCCACCCAAAATGCCTGGGTGATGTTGTAGACACCGGTAAAGCGTCCATTGCTGCTGTTGTGTACGGAGCCCGAGCGGTTCAGCGTTTTTTGTCCACACGAGCAGTTTCCGAGCACAGCTTCGGTAGCATGCTTCGTAACGACGCTTGGCCAAGTCTCCTGTATACCGAGCCCTTTATACGCAAACCGCGGCACATAACAGTTGAGTTAATCCTCTCATTTGCTAGCGCTCACGCTCTTGGCACGCTCTCAGTTCGTGACTGGGGGGGGGGGGAACTCTCCCACACTCTCTCTCGGGCGGAGAGGGAGAGAGAGAGAGAGAGAGAGAGAGAGAGAGAGAGAGAGAGAGAGAGAGAGAGAGAGAGTTCCGCAGGTACGGGAGACAATCGGGCAAGTTACGGAAGCAAGTTACAGTGGTGATCTGTCTGGGGCCCCCATCTATTCACTACAGACATACAAGCATATTACAGGGTAATAAGATTCACACACACACACACACACACACATGGAGTATTCTACGACAGCAAAACAATGCTAAACATATTTAAACGCCTCTCAGACCAGATATATATATATATGCATATGAAATGGTTGCTCTGACAAAAGCATCAGGGGTGTGTGTTCAGTTACACTAACGTGAATCACTACTCATAACTCGACGATTCTGAATATATGCAAATCTCAACTACAACAGAGTAAATCTTAACAAAACCTCCGGGGAATACAGCATGTGTCTTAGACCAGTGGTTCCCAAACATTTTTTTTCAGCCATTTCCCCCGTGCGCCCAGTTCAACCATCCAGACTTCCCCCTTCACGTGTACGAGGGAAAGAGTAGTCAAAACACACTGTGACTATTTACTAATTTATTTTATTTATGTCTGAACGTGAACCGAACCTGGAAGATACGGTGCCGCCCATTTACAACTGGCATTCTCTCTCTCAGACATGAGAAAATCCATCTGAGACTTTTTTTATAGCTAGTAGGCATGTAATTATTTCCCCCCTGGTAGCTTCAAATTTCCCCCAAGGGGGAAATTTTCCCCAGTTTGGGAAATGCAGCTCTATAGGAATTTGCTGGTGATCACTAATAATTTTTTTCAGATATCAAAATTTTTGAACGAGATCCTCATCTGTATATGGAACTCAATCTAATATGCTCTCATCAGGAAGAGGTTTCTCAATCAAATGTATTAGGGTACTGTCAAAGAAATTTAGGTTGAGCCCTGAGCTACCTGAAAGGGATTCTCTCCACTTAAAGAATGATGTGTCAAAATCTTCTACTATGACCTAACTGTCTTCATTAACTTTTGCTATGTGATAAAAAAGTCTTTCATCTACCTCTGATATCAGTATGAAATATATTTTTGATACCAGCACAGGATTAAGGTGTGCTTTAACACAGATCAAGACACCACTGCCTACTTTATTTCCCCTATCACTGTCAAAGAGTGTACCCAGAAATTGCACTATCAGCAAGGAAATCTCCATTTTCAATATCTAACCAAGATTTCAAAGTAATTATATCATAAAAATCTTCCATTACAGTTGTTTCTAACTCAGAACATTTGTTAAGTATACTACGTGCACTTACAAAGAATATTCTGATGCTTGACAGAGACCTTTTTCCATTGGTATGTATGTGTATGTATGCAGTACCAGCAATGGGGAGCCCATCTACATGAACTTTGTCCATAACTTCTGTCTGACCTCTACTACCCTGTTCACCAACTGCTTTGTTCCCTGCTTCTACCTGGGAATTGATCTCAAGCTGCTCTAATCTGCCTTTTCTCCTACCTGCCTGATCACTAGTTAAACACATATATGTTTACTTATTTACAATTATATGTATCATTTGGAATTACTTCCAGGGAGTGGTATACTCCGTAATATGCAACTATAATGACCAAGAGACACCTAGCAGCTGTACAGATGTCAAAACATTGGTGGCTTGTTCAATTACATCCACACAAACAAAAACTCACATGAAGACTCCTTAAACCTGTTGTGAAAATCATGATTCTTGGCACTACAGAGTTAATAACAAGGGAAAAACATAGAGGTACATAAAAGATTAAAGCTTTCCCTATAATACCTGTTGTCAGTTACTGCATTAGCAAAGTCATGCCAGGAACAGATGAAGAAAATACCTCAATTGCTCACATCCAGTCTCCAGCTGTCATGTGTAATGCACTGAAACCACAGCTCCCTGTCAACAGCCAGGCCCTAGAGACCTTACTGTCACTTCCCCTGGCTGCTTGACATGCCCTGGTTCAGTCCACTGACAGCAAGTAGTCCCACCTATACCACATCACTCAACTCACTCTATCCCTTGAATGCCTTTCATCCTCCTGCATGTTAAAGCACTGACCACTCAAAATATTTCTAATTCCATATCCAGTTTGGTTTGTGGTTTCCATTGACTGCTTGATATGCCCTGGTTCAGTCCACTGAGAGCATGTCATACCCTCTATACCACATCATTCAATTCACTCTATTCCTTGAACACCTTTCACCCTCCTGCATGTTAAAGCACTGACCACAACATATTTTTCACTCCATTATCCACTTTGGTTTCCCCTTCTCCTTTTCCCTTCCATTTTGACACATATATCTGCTTTGCTAGCCTCTCATCACTCAATCCCTCAATATGTCCAAAACATTTTAGCACAACCTCTTCAGCTCTCTAAACGTACACTTTTCTTATTACCATACCTTTCTCTTACGATTTTATTACTTAATCAAACCACATCACGCCACACACTATGCTCAAACATTAAATTTCCAACATATACACCCTCCTCACCACATTCTCATCTATAACCCAAAACTCACCCCCATAAAACGCGCTGGGACTACTTTACCTTAAAAACACTTTACGGCCTCCCAGATAATATTCTCTCTTTTCACACATTCATCAGTGTTTCAGGAACCTTTGCCTCCTTAACCACCCTACGACTCACTTTCACATCCCTGGTTGCATTTGCTGCCATGTCCACTCCCAGGTATCCAAAACATTTCACTTCCTTCATATTTTCTCCACCGAAACTCGTCTCAGCCAAACTGTCCCTCTGCCACCTGTACTTTATCATCAACAAACAACTGAGTTGCTTCCCAGGTTTCCCCCCTCACCCTCCTCAGACTGCCTCCTTGCCCCTCTCTCCTAAATCCATACATTTACCTCCCACAATATCCCATCCATTATAAAATTAAGCAACCAAGGTGACATTACACACCTGTACTGCAGACCAACCTTCACATGGAAACACACTCTCCTCTCTATGCACTTGCACAAATGTTTTACATTCCTGATAAAAACTTCCCACAGCTTCAAGTAGCTTTCCTTCCACGCCAAAAATTCTTGAGACCTTCCATAAGGCTTCTCTATCAATGCTATCATATGATTACTCCAAATCCATAAATGCCACATACAAATCCCTCTGCTTCTGCAAGTATTTCTCATAAACATTCTTGAAAGGAAACATCTGATTTACAAATCCTCAACCACCCTGAAGCCACACTGTTCCTCCCCAGTCTGATGCTCTGTACATGCTTCACCCTCTCAATCACAATTCTCCCATAAAACTTAACATGTACACTCAACAAACTTATAACTCTGTAGTTTGAACACCCACCTTTGTCTCCCATGACCTTATACAATGGCACTATACATACATCCTACCAATCCTTAGGCACCATACACACAGTGAGAATCCTAACTAACCAATCAACAACACTTTCACCCCCTTTCTTAAGAAATTTAATAACACTACCATCCACTCCAATCACACTGCCTCATTTCATCTTACACATGGCTTTCAACACCTCTCTTCTCTCTTCACCATGGCTTTCACCACCTCTTCTCTCTTCACCACACCACTTTCCATGACTCTTGCACTTTACATACCTCCCCGACCCAAACACCCCACATCTGCTATCCCATCATCAAACACATTAAGCAATCCTTCAAAATACTCACTCCATCTCCTTGCCTCATCGTTACCTATTTCCACTTCTTTATTTGTCCTTTTTACCAATGTTCCCATCTTATTCTCCCTAAAGTTTATTAATATTTTCTCACCCCAACTCTCCATTGCCCTCTTTTTCAACTCCTTCACCTTCCTCTTGACCTCCTACTGCTTTCTCTTGCACATCTCACAGTTATTTGCACACCTTCCACATATATATTGCTTGTACACCTCTCTTTTCTATTTCTCTGGCAACTTTAATTCATCGTTCCACCACTCACTACCCTTTCTCACTTGCCCATCTCCCATGTTCTGTATACTACAAATTTCTCTTGCACATGGCAGCATTCCTTCCCTAAACATCTCCCATTTCTCACCCAGTCCCTTCATAAACTCTCACCATTTGCCATTCTACACCTAGACTCTCCAAGCATTTCTTCATATGCTGCACTTTACCATGCTTGCTCACTTTCAACACCTTCTCATTCATACTGATACCTCTTTTCCAAGTAATGATTCGACATCCTACCAGCTAACCCTCTCAACACATTCACATCCAAGAGTCTTTCTTTAGCATGGTTATCTATTAGTATGCCCTGTTTTTCACTTTCTCAAAAATTTGTAAATACTTTCCCCTGTCTGTTTTTCCCCCTTTCTCATTTCTCTCCATACTTCAATTAGGGCCTGGCCTTGATGTGGACTTTTGTCCATGACTGGAGAGAGAGAGAGAGAGAGAGAGAGAGAGAGAGAGAGAGAGAGAGAGAAAGTAAGTAAGTTAGGACACATTTTAATTTATTCAAAACTATGAAAAACTATCAAGCAAAGAAATGGTAGTGAAAATATTCAGCTCTTTCCTAATGGCCATAAAAGATACCACAATAATTTGCTACAGTGAAAGCACAAGTTATTGCCTCACTATAATAAACTATAAGGCACCGTAAGCAATCGCCAGCTCACATGAGGGCATCAAAACAAACACATTGATTGAAGTATCCTCAATGTTTTCAAAAATGTTTTGCATGTCTCTCCTTTCAAAATGATTTCCTGGAAATGGACAGAGGATGCAACTATACAGGAAATAACAAAAATCTTTATTGATAACATTATATATATACATTATGTAATTCTCCAAATTTATACAAAATTATAACATAACCTTAAATTATTATATAGACATCTATGCCGGAATATGGATGTACATAGAAATGTTTGCGCAAACATTCAATTTGATGTACTCTCCTTATCAGTCATTAAATCATTTATACAATCACATGTGGCCACCTTCAAATATACAAGTTCTATGAGAACACTGCTTATCAGATGCATACAGCACAATACCATTATCAGTGATGGGTTTAGGGGGGAATCCAGCTTGCAAGTTAACTCTTTCATTAACTGCTGACTTACTCCAACCAAGCCCTTCACTAAAAATCAGTAACCAGCTATTATTCATCTGCTCTGTACACTAAAACCTAACCCGATACCTCACTGCTGACCCTCTCCTTCCTTCTTGTCCTTTTCACCACTGGATGATCCACTTTCCCTTTCTGAAGCCATCTGAAACAAAATTTTACTATATAATAAGATACTTATAAACTATTGCATACCTTATGGAGACAACCTGGTCCCATAAGATTCCTGACTTTGTCATTTCATATCTTCAAATCCTTATCACAACACTTTAGACCTTAAAAAACCCTTTGCTAAAATATTGCACGGCAGGTCATATCCAAAAATCCCATTATCCCACAAGGAATGAAAAATGTCTTCCATTATGGAAAAATAGAATGGCAAGCAAAAGTAACTGATGGTACTTGTAAAGCAAAACAACTAACTTTGCAATGGCCGATGACATTACACACACCAAATGATGCACTGTGCACTACTCATATAAATGATACTTTAGTCCCATTATACTCAGAAATATTCTAGCTCTTTATGTTACCCAAGAATGAGGGTAGTGGGGATGCAGGCCCCATGGTAGCCTCCCTTCTAATGTAATCCCTATAAAATCATAAAGTATATTATTTCTTTAAGTATTCTTCACTTTTTCACCAAATGATACATATCACAACTTCCTCCTCATAACTTTGGTCATCTAACAGTCCATATATTTTCCATGGGGTCACCACATACTCATGACATGTCAAGTCAACCAATGTGTATCTATAATGGTGACTATGGATAGCGAGGGGTGCAGTTTTTCCCACAATTTTCAAGCAGTAAAGAAACCTCTTAAGGCTAAAAAAAACCTCTTGAGGCTACTACTGGTTTGATAAGTCTGTTGGGAAATTAATTAGTGGCTGAAAAAGTTAATATGGGCCACTGTTCTCTCTCTCTCTCTCTAAAAGAGAGAGAGAGAGTTGGCCACCATTTATGTTATGTATGCTATCTATCACTTTGCATGTCAAAATTCTGAATCATCAATAACCATTACTTCACAGCTTTCCATATCTTGCACATACATATTCTCCCTGCCTGTAAAGTCTGCACAATCCAATCAAATATTCACTAAAAAATAATCATGAAGTATCATGTGACTTCTAAAACATCATCCCATGTCACATAAACTAATTTTACATATTCAGGTTAGCTCTACTGACAGGAGGTTGTCGTTTTTCATAAAAACTCAGGGTTCCTCCTTTTGGAAAAACACTTCATCAAGCATTCTAGTCAACTCTAAGCACACGAGTTACATTTACTTAGTTGGTAGGCAGCCAACGACCACTAAGGGATATATCACCAGAACTACCCGCCTGAGTATCAGGAAGGTTTGCGGCAGCTGTGTAATGAGACAGCACTTCATTGGTTGTCAAGCTGCACTCCTCTGACCAAAGTAGCTGTCTTTTCTTTCTGCCTCACCCACATGTGGACTGCTGGCATTCTGTCCACTATCAGAAGATCTCTCCCTGTCACACAGGTCTTTCTTCCTAACTCTAGATTTTCCTGTGGTGAGCAGTATGTGCCAGCCCTGCTTTTGGCAAAATGGTAGGAGCAATACCTTCTCAAGTCTTTCCCAATAACTATGACCAGGCTCATTTCAAAAGACACGTCTTTCACTTTCTCAAAAATTTGTAAATACTTTCCCTGCCATTTTTTCCGTTAATTAATTCTCTCTACATTTCAATTAGGACCCAACCCTGATGTGGACTTTTGTCCATGACTGGAGCCTTCAACATTAAAAAAAAGTAGTAGGTTGGAACATTTAGGCAAGACTTTTAGGGAGAAACATTAGGTAAAAGCAATTCAGGTAGGACTTTAGGTAGAAACATTAAGCAGTAGTAGTAGGTAGGAACATTAGGTAGTAGTAGTTGTCAGTAGGAAACATTGCAGCAGATTTGCCTTCTGCCAATGGCCTGTTAAGGGTGAGGCACTAAAGTATAATAAGCAGCATTGGATTCACTACTTATGGAGACTATTGCCACGGTCAACCCCTTGAGGGAGTTCCCAAGGGGAACAGGCATCATTAGATACAGGTAGACACCAATTATATAACTGGTTGGAAAAACTCAAATCTAATTTCTTAAAAATTACCAGTTAACCATTTGTGGTGTATGTGGTGGACATTGCTGGACATCAAAGATGTCGCAAGTCCCACGAATGGGCACAAAACTTCCCACAATGGTCACTAGCAGGTTACCGAGATCTGAAGGCAGCTCCAATGACACGTTCTTTGTTTGGGCTGCCATCTACAAGCAGCCAACAAAGCTTAAAATGCTGGCAAATTACAACACAAGGATGGAAATTCTGCTTAGTTTAATGCCATCAGCACCCTACTCTGTAAGTGTATATTGACACCAAAAGCATCATAAGGGTTAGAGCCTCATACCTGTATAAAGTAGATTAAGTAAACTTACACATCTTTTCAAAGTTGTAATCAGGCATTACCAAGATTCTAATTCTAACCATGCAGGTAGGCAAATGGCTGGAAAATCCAATTCCCTCAGGTAAACTGCTATCTGGCTACTCTTCAAACCATTTTGCAAATAGTAAAAACCTGACCTAAAGGTGAATGGACAGTGCTGAGCACCTTTAAAAGCAAGATTAATTGAAAAATGTCAAAATACTCCAAAGAATAATACTAATTACATTTATAACATTAAAAAAGCATACCTTCTTATATGCCATTTCAAACAGTTTTAGAGATGCCTGTTGAAGTTCACTGACTTGTTTCTTGATTTCTTCAGGATCTGCAGTATCTTTGCTGGCCAGAAGATCCTTCACCTTAGTAATCTGATCTTTCAGTTTTGAACTCTGTCAGTCAGAATAAAGACAAAGTTAATTGCTTCCTTATTTAGTGTATCAGTATCAAAAGTCTGAAATCCTATTTTCCAAATGAAAACAATTACACTGCATCTTTGATGTGAATTCTTTGAAGGGATAAAAGCCAGTTCACACAATTTGTTCTTCCTTTGACATACAGACAAAACAACAGTATGTGAAATGACTCTGGGAAAGTTATTTCCACTAAAAATATTAAAATTCCTAGTTACCAGTATAAAATTTGCTCTTTAGTAATGTCATTTTCATATCCTTATTCATAGTTTCTCAGTCATCTGCCCCTTAATGCAATTAATAAATTACCTTAAGGCTCATTCACAACTTCGGATGCAATTCATATCTGACTACTCCAATGCCAGCAATAATGGAAACCAATGTTTTAGTACTTTTGTATGGTATGTAAAACAAAAATTAACTCACGAATATGGAAGAAAATTCACCTAACTGTATTACTTCTTACCATGAGTTAATATTTGGTAACCAAATCTCTTGCTACCACTTACCTCCTCTGCAGGCAGTTGATCCTTGAATTCTTCCATCTTGCTTTCTGTATCATGAATGATGCCCTCACCCTGATTAATTGCCTCAACCACTTCTTTTCTCTTTCTATCTTCTTCTGCATATTCCTCAGCTTTCTTAACCATATTTTCAATCTCTTCTTTGCTTAGACCACCAGATGACTGAATTACAACTGCCAAAGTACAATTCGATTAACAAATATTCCAACATAAAAATATAAAGTTATGGTAATGTTAACTGGGACTGGTAGCACATATGTTTGCATGAGATACAGTGAACTGGAACTACATTGTATGCAGGAGTTGATCTGCTGTCAATGGACTGAACCGGGGCATGTAAAGTGTCTAAGAGGGAAACCATGGGAAAGTGTGGGGACTGGTTGCAGATAGGCAGCTGTAGTCCATAGAATAAAAAAGATGGTACCAAAATTAAAAAAAAGCAATTGACAGGGATAGGCCTGGGCTTAAAATTAGCCTACCTAGGAAGAGAGAGCAGTGAAGGGTGACCTGGTCATAACTTTCTAGTTTTAAAACTGATTGAAGATAAGGAGAGTTAACACTTCTTTGTGATATGTAGGGGTAGAACCAAAGACCGTAATATGAAATTAAGCAAGAAACTTGTTTAAATTATGTAAGGAACTACTTTTACAACATAAGAGAAGTAGGGAAATGAAATACACTGACAGACATAGGTAGTGCAAATGAGCAAAATATCCTCTCATTAGCTACAGTACTTACTCTGTTGCTCCTTGCCAGTGCCCTTGTCTCTTGCAGAAACATGAACAATGCCATTAGCATCAATATCAAAGGTAACCTCAATCTGTGGAACACCTCGGGGTGCAGGTGGAATGCCCACTAAACTGAACTGGCCAAGAATCTTATTGTCTGCTGCCATTTCTCTTTCGCCCTGATGCACCTTAATCTCAACTTGGGTCTGACCATCAGCTGCTGTTGAGAAAACCTGCAAAAGAGCCCATTCAAAAACAATTAAATTTCATATTCAACATAAAAGCCATACAAAAACTTCCAAGTTTCCTGTGTGAGGAATATCTAGAAACACAATAACCAGTAATTAGGTAATGTAAACCTCTTAGAAAACTTTATTCATAAACCATACTTGTATGCTGTTTCCTGAGTTAGCAAGGTTGTGCCAAGAACAAATGATGAAAAGCCACTTTCACTCCCATCAATTCCCAAGGAGTCATGTGTATTTCAGTGATACCACAGCCCCCTACCCACAACCAGGCCCCACAGATCTTTTCTTGGTTTCTCCTGGCTGCTTGATATGCCTTCGTTCAGTCAACTGACAGTATGTCGTACCATTTTCCCATGTCGATCTAATTCACTCTATCCTGTGCATACCTTTCACCCTACGGTATGATCGACCTTAGAGCACTCAAAATCTTTTTCAATCCATCCTTCCATCTCCAATTTTGTCTCCCCTTCTCCTTGTTTCCTCCAATACTGACACATCCAACTTTGTCAACAATTCATCCATTCTCTCCATATAACCAAACCACTTCATCACACCCTCTTCACCTCTCTTGACCACATTCTTCTTATTACCACACCTCTCTCTTACTCTCTTATTACTTAATCAAACCACTTCCCACCACATATTGTCCTCAAACACATCATCTATAAACTAAGTTAAATTCTGTAACTAACATTATTAACAAACAGCACAATATATTATCAAAAGTCGTCTTTGGTGAGGCTGTATTATTGGGAGTAAAGTCTCCTCAAAAGATCTACTCACTGCAAGCGAGTCCATACATTTCCCACATACTGGAAGTAGTGCAACCACGGGGCTCCTGGGTAACACCAGGACAATTTCTTCGAGATAGGTTTTGAGGTAATTATCCATAAAGGGGAAAAAGAATACTGCACACGTATTTCCTATGTTTCGTAGACAGCAATTAAGAGGTGCAGGAGCAGGAAACTGGATATCTTCCCCTCCTGTAATACCTTCTAATAGAAGGACCATGAGGAAAGTGACGACTTTTTCCTCCGAGGCACAGTCACCTGTTCTGAATGCTACTTAGCCCATGTAGGAAATAACAAATAAGTGAATCAAAGTTACAAATAATGTTATCTTATTTCTGCAGTACTCGAAAGATTAGCACTCACTTTTGATCTAAAATATCACATAAAACTCCTCATCCCCTCAATGCAATCAAAGCTGCCTTTGTAGAAGCTTTCCAGAAACCCATTCAACTCACCTGTGATTTACGTGTAGGTATGGTAGTGTTCCTGTTTATGAGCTTGGTCATAACACCACCCAAGGTCTCAATGCCCAGGGAAAGAGGTGTTACATCAAGGAGTAGCACATCTGTCACATCACCTGCTAACACACCACCTTGGATAGCTGCACCAACTGCCACTGCTTCATCGGGATTAACAGATTTGCTTGGTGAGCGACCAAAAATTTCTTGCACTAACGACTGAACCTGAGAAAATACAAATATGAGAAATGTCTTACAATATCACTATGTGCATATTACTTATACTACTAGTTTGATTGGAAACCCTGGTCTTAAAAGATGCTTCAACTATACAAAGTAGAAGAAAAGTATCTGAAAATTATAAAGTGTGGAAGTTCAGGTTTCACTTTGCATCATTTGCTAGGGTGGATGGATATGTGAGCTTAAGCTGCTGAAGTGTGAAGCAGGAATAAATTTATAGTAACTACTTGCGGGTAGGTGGTTGGTTATGGCGCGGACGAGTTTAGCGTTCTTACAGAGAATTCAATGCCAAGCGTACTGCAGAGATAAAAATGGGTTTTTGTTTCTTCGAGTTGAAATGTCTGGTTGCTAAGGAGCCAGAGATTGTTCTGAAAACCCTTATTTTATGTAGTTTGTAGCTATATTACATCTACTTATGAAACACAACAGATGTCCAGGCAGGTACGAGGTAGTTTAAGGGTGGAGTGGATAAATAAGCTGTAGATGATAGGAAGGGATTCTTTTCCTTGTTAAAAACTTGTGCCAGTAAGTATTTTGAGGGCCTCTAGCATGTTTGTGGCCTCTGCCCTTGTGGTGTGGGTAGTATAAATGATCTATGTTTCACGTGTGACCCCTTGTATGGTTGGTATTCTGTCAGATGTTATGGTAAATCATTAAGGGTTATGGGAAGGTCCAGGTTGGACATGTATCTGTCCTGGGTTGAAAGGGGTGAATATGGATTTCTGTGCAAATGCAAATATTTGGTTTTGTTAGCCAGTGCTCTAACTGTACAAAGCAATGTTGCACGAGTAGTCATGGTGTTGCGATAAGATTACCTGTATACGAGATGATCCAGTGCAGTCGAAGGGGATGGGAGGTTATGAAGAGAATGAAAAGGGACAAAGAAAATCTTCAAGGGGCAGCCACTATATAGTATTAGGGTTTTAGATGTGAAGCCTATATGAATGATGGCTTGACTGCAAACTATAAAGTTGGTTGACCACCTTGTGTCAGGAAGTGTCAAATTCTTTGTTGACATCTGGTAACCAAGTCATAAGCAGAAGTGTGTGAGCACTGTTGGAGAAGAGTGACCAAGTCCATATACACCCAACAACCCCAGGTAACACCAAATACATTACAGTATAGTCTATACATATTTCTAAGTTTGTGTGAGTGACAGGTCCCCTATCATTCTTTACCTATTCAATTACTTCTCCAAGGAGCTACCAGTTAATTTGAATATGTAAGTTGATACAATCAAACTCATGAGGAAACTGGAGGTTACTATGAGATAAAACTATCTGTAATTAAATGGCTTTGAAGATGGGAAAATTCTAATTTGGACATACTCATAATACCTGCCAAACTACTACTTGAGATTTGGGTCTTCTGCCATTCAATACTTTACATGCTAGGAAACTGTCTCAAGTTCCAGGTTAAAACTTTTATAAGGTACATAAATAAGGCAAAATCCAAATTAGAATCAAAAGTCATGCGCCACTGAATTCCTTAGATACTGGAAAACAACTCTCTGCAGATTATAGTTTGATGCATTTGACAAGACCCTTATGGATCAGGTCAAATTCATCTTCACTAAACCTGGGGTTGACCCCTAATGATGAACAAAGTTATTTCTAAGTCTCTCACATGACATGAAGACGACATGAAAACAACACCAAAAGATTATTTGCTGGATGAAGACATCAAAGACAATTAAATTAAATCATCTTTCCATACATGCAAATGCAAAACTTGAAAAATCCTGATATACAACGATATGTGTAAAATCAACTTCAGGCATATCACAATCACAGTGCTGTTTTCCTATGGGGCGGGGTGGCATCAGGAGTGGATGGGGGCGAGCAAGTCTAAATATGTACATGTGTGTGTGTATGTATGTATATATGTATATGTTGATATGTATATATATATGTATGGTGCATATGTGTGCATGTATGTATATA
>JAYMFT010419474.1:0-17730 GCA_038088735.1 Panulirus argus | reverse complement strand
CAAATTCTGGATCATCAGGTTACAAGTAAAATTTTCAATCTTCCTAAAGTTCCCTCGTGAGCATACCATTGTTTTTTGGGGGGGTTCATGGAGCCATCAAATTCTGGATCATCAGGTTACAAGTAAAATTTTCAATCTTCCTAAAGTTCCCTCGTGAGCATACCATTGTTTTTTTAAGCGATTGCTGGCAAATTGCTGAAGACAAACAGGACCCAGATGTTTGAAGTGTTCCCTCTTTGTGGATAATATGCCTTTTGATTTTAGAGGTAATATCTTCAGGGTCTTCCATGACTGTTGACCCAGAAGAGAATCATTTCTTGAGCGTAGGCTGTGGACCATGCCTTCTTGAATTTTCCAAGTGTTGATCATATATTGCTCATGAATGCACTAGAGTGCAACCTCAGCGATTTAAACAATTCCAAGTAATTGGCTGTTTTTTACCATGTCAATATGGGCCATGGAAGATCTCTGAACATACTCTAATACTGCAATTTCTCCCATGTTGTAAGATTATAAATCTATTCATAATTATCTCAGGACCAATATCTATTAATGAGTCCTAGTATTAACAAGGGCCTTTCAAATGCCTTCAATAGCTCACACCCTCTAGTCACCTTGTAAAGACAATCTCTTCCATTGAATAAAACACCAAACATTCTTGGCATCAATTACAACTCTGACATGACAATCACTTCCCCACAATAATAACATCAATACAGACTAAATGCCCTCACAGCACTAAGTGACCCCATATCTTAACAATAAAAAGAATCCGTCAAACATCTATATAAACAATTAATCCAGTCCATTTTAAACTATGCCTTACCTGCCTGGTCTTCCATCTTCTCAAAAGCAAATATAACAAAGCTGCAAACCACACAAAATATACTTAAAACAATCACTAGCTACTTAGCTACCACAATCACTCAACATTTTCAACAAAACCAAATAAAACTAACCACAAACTTATAATTAGAAATAAAAAGCTTAACCCTGCCTCACTTCAATCACCACTAAAGCACATGTGCCCCCATCCCTAACAAAGAGATCTTTGACAAAACACACACTGGGAGAAAATTAACTGACCTCCTAACAGTCAAACTCCAATCCTCCAGACATAGAACTATCAGAAATCATACTCCCAAGACAAAGTCAGTCTCCCATTTATGCTCTGGACATCATCCATCAATGCAAACACCATTTCAACTTATCCTTTTATCCTTTCACTCTTCATTCCTGTGAATCAACAACCATATAGAAGGCACTAAGCACTTCTAATAAAAATGCCATGCACCTTCTGCATACACAACACCAAAACTTTATGACATGGTCCCAACTTTTTTTTTTCTTTATTAAGGCTCCAGTCATGGACAAAAGTCCACATCAAGGCCAGGCCCTAATTGAAATAGAGAGAGAATTGAGAAAGGGGGAAAAACAGACATGGCCATATTCCCGAGTGATGCAGGAGTCTTAATATGGAGAGAACGTACTCCTGGGGCAGGAAGGTAAGGTAGGCATTTCATTATGCTGAACATACATACATATTTCATACTTAATTGCCGTATCCCATGTTAGCAAGGTAGCACTAGGAACAAATGAAGCAGGCCACATTCACTCACATCCATTCTCTAAATGTGTAATGTACCAAAACCACAGATAGGTCCCACAGACATTTCAATGGTTTCCCCCTGCCAATTCACATAACATGATTCTGTCCAATGACAGCAAGTTGCCTCAAGTATGCCACATCATTCCAATTCACTTTATTATCCCATGCACACCTTTCACCTCTTGCATGTTCAGGCCCCAACCAATCAAAATATTTTTCACTCCATCCTTCCACCTTCAGTTTGGTCTGTACCTCCTTTTCCCTTTCACTTCCGACATACATCCTCTTTGTCAACCTCCTCCTGCTTCTCCCCACAAGTCCAAACATTTCAGCATACCCTCTTCAGCTCTCAACCAAACTTATTACATCACACCACATATTGTCCTAAAACACTGTTTCTAATACATCTACCAATCCCCACACATACTTGTCTATATTCTGTGCCTTGCACCCATACAACATTGCTGGGGCTTCTATACCTTCAAACGCATCCATTTTCGTCCACCAAATAAATTCTTTCGACACATTCCTCAATGCCTAAAGAACCATTGCCCCCTCATCCAACCAATGACTCACTTCTACTTCCATGGTTCCATTTGCTGCCATGTCCACTCTCATGTATCAAAAAACTGTTCACTTCTTCAAATTTTTCTCCATTCACACTTACAAATTCAACCTGTCTATCTACCCTACTAGACCTAATAAATTTGCTCTCATTTACATTTACTCTAAACTTCCTCCTTTCATACACTCTTCCAAACTTGGTCACTAAATTTAGCAGTGGCTAACTCAAATCTGCCACCAGTGGTGTGTCATCAGTGGACAAAAAATGACTTGGTTCTCCAGCCCCCTCAACCCCTACATATTGCATAACTGCTCTTCTCTAAGACTTGAATCTGCCTCCCATACCACCTCAACCACAAACAAACTGGACAACTATAGTGAAATCACATATCCATACAGCAAACAAACCTTACAATCACTCTCCTCTCTTCCTACTCATACACATATTTTACTCCCTTGATAAAACCTATTCTTTGCTTCTAACAGCTTTTCTCTTGACTTATATTTGTAAGACCTTCCACAAGGGATCTTATCTTTCTGCCTACACCATATATTCATAGGCCTTTAACAAGACATCTCTATCGACTCGTCATATGCTTTCTCCTGAACCATACATATTTCTCACAAAGTCTTTAAAACAAACACCTGATACACACATCCTTTACCACTTCTAAAACTGTACTGTTTCTCCCCAATCTGATGCTCTGTACATGAATACACACTCTCAGTCAACGTTCTCTTGCATTCACCACCACAGTCACCATTCTCCCATACAACTGAACTAGTATACTCAAATTTAAACCTCTGTAGTTCAAACACTTAACTTTGTCCCCTTTGCCTTTATACACTGGCACTATACATAGAAATTCTGCTTCATCAGCTTTGTAATGCTTTGAACCAAACCTCTGGTTTTATCATAAATACTGCAAACATCCATGTGGTATCAGAAACCCCAAGCACATCCTATAAACATGTGGATTTAATGTATTATCAACTAAACACTTCTGTGATCCTGGCCAAGTCCCAGCAAAATTAGCTGAAGAAAATTCCAAAATGCAACTAAGTATAAACTGTGCACATGGATTTAATACAATTCTTGCATGCATTAATGTTTTTCACATACTTACAATTCTATGGAAATAAAAAAAAAATCTACTCACTTTACAAACAGATCCTTTCTTTGTTCTGGTGTCCATGGGCGACCATAGAATCCTGGAACGAGTAAGAAAAAATGAACAAATGCAGCGTAAATAAGATATACAATTCTCAAACTAATATTTGAGGATAACCTATGCATGTTAATCTATCTCAAACACGGTATATTTTTGGTAATCATGAAACAAGGCAAACACAGACAAATACCTAAAATCCACCATAAACTTTACATTGACTGTTCCATATAATAAAGACCTTGCTTTTGTCCACTTTTCACATATAAAGTAGTCTTCAAGGGTCATCTAACCCCTACAGCCTGAGACAGGCCCATGTCACAGGGTTGGGTAATTGGTTGACCAAGCTGTTGGAAGCTGCAGCGTGTAGGCCCACATATCACCCACCTGGCTGATCGGGTAGATTTTGTAAATATTTGTCCAAGTGCCTCTTCAGTTGTTCCCATGTGTATCCCATGGTGTTTCTAATGATTGTAAGCACAGTGATAAGTTTCAGAATGCATATATTATTTTTCTTCATATCACACCTATAAATTTCAGATTCGATTTGCTAAGCCTGTCATGCCAGTATGAAGTTATTTCTACGTATAAAATGAAGCACTGAAGTACTATGTGCTTGGTGTCTTCATTGGTATGATGGATGTTTGGATATGTTAAAACTGTGTTTGTAGTGTTGTAGGTATGGGTGATGTCCTGAGTACTAACAAGAAAGTGTGACATGTCTGTATGGGAAGTGTGGCTTCTGCTGGATATCTTTTGGGTTTAAGACTTAGTTCAGAAGGCAGCTGATTAGTGCTCATTAATTATTTCAATAGGGACAGATGATTTGGTAGGTGAAATGTGGTTTACAATAAAATGGATGAACTACTTCCTGGAGTTTCTAAGGGATTTGTTTTCTTTTTCAGCAAATCAATCTACAAATAAAATAAGCTCTAAATTATTCACATAAGTGCCAGTCGGAGGTCTGTCATCATCCAACTGCAGGAAGGTCTTTTGTGGATGTCCTTACAATACACTCCCAAAATAATTCACTGTTCTATTCAAATTATGATAAAAGTGGTACCAATCGATTTATCAATGTAATGCTTTTACCCCTAATTTCCCACTAATTCTATGCCATGCCCACTTTCTCTGGACTTGAAATTAATAAAGTAAGATATGCCACACATCAAATCCTATACTTTACATCAACTCTACGGAGTGTAAGGAATCTAACAGGCCCATTTGTCAACATCTATTAACTATACCACAATCTCCCTCTTTTACATGTTATGCCCTACTAAGACTGCTGTAATCTATACCACAATCTCCCTCTTTTACATGTTATGCCCTACTAAGACTGCTGTAATTTCTTTTACATGTTATGCCCTACTAAGACTGATGTAATTGCTCCATCTCAGGGAGTAAAAAGTTTTGCCAAGCGGTTCTTAATCCCTTGTGTATCAACAAATACCCAAACAGTTACTAATGATTTTATAATATATATATATATATATATATATATATATATATATATATATTGTATTCTTTAAATATTCACACTTAAATCTGATGGTGTTCAAAGCTTGGACAAACCCAGTTGTTCGGTCTTATCTTACACAATAAGTTATAATCCCATTCACTATTTCCTACTTCCTTTGCTTCTCTAAACAATGCCCTTTATTAACTGAGGTATCATTTCAGAACTATAACCGATCAATCAAACGACGATCGAGTTGCCAGGTATTAGAAGATTCCTATAGTGATTAGTCTACTATAACTTTATAACGTAACTTAATACGGCCCATATGATAAATTTTTGAACTGGCAGATGCGCGTTTCTACTCGCATTACTGCTGTTTTATTTACTAGATGATGAGTTTTTGAATGGGTTACATATGTATTCATTCCACTTGCAATTGATAATTCAGAGTTTTTACCCCAAACTTCCTTTAAATTCCACTGCTTCCACTTTCGCCAAAACCTATTTAAATACAAGTGCGGCCGTAAACAGAAAAATCACAACATATTTTATACCCATGTCCTAATTCATCACTACTTCGTGTGCAGTCGAACAATACGATGTAACGATTATCAATGTTATCAATGCAAGAGCGAATATATTTAAAGAATCCGAAAATATGATTTTCAATAAATTCTGACTACCTCCTACAAATGCGACATCTAAACAATGCCATTAAACAAATATCCCATCTGAGCGTCACTACAGCGGCGAATCTAGCTATCTACACCAATAGTTTACCTCTGCAAGGAACTTAGCAAGGGTCTGTAGGGGCCCTACGTTAACTAGTACTTTACTAAGAAGCAGGTCTTCGACAAAATGGCCGCCAGGAACCCCCCTTTCAACCTGAAGAACGTCACCCTCCTTCACGCAGCTGTCTGACACTTGCTCTTGCACAGACCCTAAACTGAGCCACCTGCTGCTCAACAACCACCAAATCAACCACGCCTACAAAATCTTACGAGTAACTAACCTTCCACAACTCCACACACAAAGTTCTTCCTTTCATTAAGGTTATTAATGTTGTCGACGACATTCCTGTTGGTGTCGGCCATTTTCATTGGTTCCGCTCGACGTCGCCTCACCCGGACAGTGGGACTAAATACTTGTAGAAATACCTTCAAGAAGGTACACACCACTTCACTTGCCGCTAAAAATGTTGATTTAAAATTAACAAGTGTGACACGGGCGATAACATGACACAGGTACGCGAAGTTATAAAACGGAGAACGAATTTTTGAAAGCTTAACAAGGACTGCGACCCTTCGTCGATACGCCACCGTCGAGCTCCAGCAAGGGAATGGCTGCCGTAATGACGACACGCTATGACAGACCTCCCATTGGTTGGTTCTCTGTCACGTGATCACATTTGACCAATCATTACACTGCTTTTATCTTATCCACACACTGCAACATTTCCATTGGTCAGATGCGAGAGCATATTTATTCCTTTTAAACATGTATAGCAAAGACTATATACGATGTATAGTTTCGTGTAGAGTGAAAAATCTAAATGAATTATGTCGAACTCTTTAAAATATACCTAATCTCTCGAGATAAAACAAAGTTTAGTTAAAACGCGAGATCTGAATTTTCTCGGGAGAACAGTTGATTTCAACAACTTGGACTCTGCTTGACTTTCCTTCATGTACGGTATCGACATGAAGTCCTTTAATGATACATATATGAAGTGTTACTTCACGTCAGATATGATGAAAGCTTCTTTCTTTTCCGAAATCTTAATGGAGAATAATAGAGACTGGGGCTTTGTGTTTTATTGTGGACTTCTCAAAATGTCTGTCCCGTATGACAGAAGAGTCTTCCAACAGGGGCAATGGAGACCTTTACATAATACTGTAACACTCACAGCCGTCACTGAAACTCACTATTTTGTTTAGAAATATTAAAGACGCTGTTGGTGAAAAGATGAATGAACATTTCATAATATGATGCCAAGGGTGATATACGGCAAGATTACAAAATTGATAATGTAATGTTTGTTTTGCTAGACGCCATTGACAGTACGACCGATTCCATGTTTAAGTCTCACATTCATGTTATTCTTAGTACCCAAATCAAGATACTAAAAAATTCTCATTCATAAATTTATTTTTGTAGCATTTTCAATAAAAAACCTGACTTCCTTCCATAAAATACGCCAAACCATTGTGAAACAAGCCGAAGTTGACATGGCGTTCGACGTTCGAATGCAAGCGTCAGACACTCATGGTATTTAAGCTTAAAATGATATGGAGCGAAGATGTTGAAATACTCCACTGAATGTTTGATCGAGTTTATTTGGCAAGATGTACATATTAATCAGCGCCTGTTACCAATGACAAAAACCTTAAGGCAGTGATTATTTTACTGACTTCGCAACAGTGGGGGGGAAACACTATTTTGCAGATCAATATTTTTTCCCTTACTATTTTGCCTTTCCGTGGATTTATCGACTTTTCCCGTAGAAATGTTTGCAATTATCGTTTCATATAAACACTAGTTCAAAATAAGTGACTAGATTAGGTATAATGGATGATTTATGATTTGACAAAAGCGCATGTAGTTGATGGTATTTTGTAAGTAAAGAAGTACCATTCCTTCCATTTTCGGGAATTAGTTTGGGATTTTAGGTGGAACGCCTCTTTACTCGGAATGGTGACACTATATCGTAATTAAAAGTAACAAAGTAGCTATCATGCCTACGAGTCGGAAAAATATGATCAAATTCGCCAGAACTGAGCAGTAATCATCACTCATCACAGATTCAAACGTTATTTGCTTAATCAGTGAGTAAATCAGCTTCTTGATGCCGTCTTTCTCTACAAGTTTCTTGCCTTCATACTATGTTCTCAGGTTGTTCTGCCTTACATATCACGAAAACTGTTTGCTGTCCACATCGTCAGTTTCAAAAATTTGAAAGTTAGTGATCAGATCACCCACTGGTCTTCAATCCTCCAAGATGGGCAAATTTAAGTTCTTTTGCCTTTCCCAAGAACTCTGCTCTGTTAATTCTGATACCATTTTTGTCGCTTTCCTATTCTGTACCACTATAATTAACTCTTTGTTCTCAAAATTCAATGCGGCGACCAAACTTGAAAAGCATAATTCACTTTTGGCCATATACATCTTACTGAAGAATTCATAATCCTTGTTTCTGTCATTACTTACCCAAACTAGACTGGAAACTGTGTTTTAGTAAAAAGTTTGCAGTATTTTTGTACGTTATCGGCATTCCTTTCTCTAATGCGGCATTGAGCTATCCATCATACATTTTGTGACCTCGTGTTACGCTAGGTTGGTTAGGATAAATTAAATAGGGTAGGTAAGGTTAGATAAGATAAATAGGCTAGTTAGCTTGCTTGGATTGATAGCAAGGGGCTGCAGAAAGAAATGGAATTACAGTTCTGTTAAAACAAATACCTGCAACTCTTCAGCAAGTTATGCTTCCTCTGTTCCAGCAGAAAGCACGAATATAAGCACATTTGAACCAATGGTTGCTAAGTAGTTGGTAAAATGGCGCCCGATTTACTAGTGCCTAGTCAGCAAATAGTATTTCATCCACTGATTTCTGCTCATCAACAGAGCTCAATGCTATTTTGCTGATTAGTTGGTAAAATAAACCGAAATATTCGTAAATTTGGCAAATAATCGTAAATTTGGCACCATCACGTTTGACCCATTAATACCAACTTGCTAGCAAAATAACCACATAAAGGTTTCACATGAAAAATGAGAATATGTTTTAGCTTGTCATGTCAACTGCTAGATAAAAATATGAAGACTCATTCAGTTTGTGGTAAGTAATTATTCCATCTTGATTCTTCTTTTAGGATGTGGAAAGAATATTCCAGTGAGAAAATGTATTCGTCACATTATTTCGATGACTTTTTTTTTTTTACCTTATGCAAGGCTGTACAATAAAACCAAATTTTGGGTATGGATATTTTTGTTTTCCAACGGTGGTTTGGCATTAACACAATAAAATAACAACGGAGAAGCATGATTTAGTGTTATATTTTGTTCCCTAACATTAAACAAGGCAATAGTGGTGAGGGTGATAAAACTTAGAGTACATGTTTGGTTAATTATCTGAGGCCTTGATAATCTTTATTTAACAAGCTTCTTAAATTTAGCTTGATTTGTCTGATTTCACTTGTAGCAATGGATACAACAAACTTATAGGTAAACATTTTACATAAAAATGAAGATTTCCTTTAACAGGATTGCAAACATATGGAATGACTGACCAATTAAAGTGGATGAAAGCAATGCTATACATTCATCCAAGACAATAAAAATATTTTGCTTCAGGTCCACGACTCATTATTTGTGCCTCCTTAAGTTACATTAAAAGTTTGCAGGAGTTTCTCTTTGAATTGTGCACCTTTCTACTCTTACCATACTAATCTATGAATTTGACATTTTCCACTATTGCAAACAGCCTTGAAAGTACTGATTGGTCTGATGCTATTTCATTTCCTTTGTGTTTTTATCCTGCCTGAGGTTTACCACTGTTGATACTCAATCAGATCCTTTATTACCAGAAACTTTATGTTTTGTGCCGGTAATTTCTTAGTTTTGGGTGCTTATCATTTAAAGGTTCTCAGTGGTCCTAACTGCTTCAACTTCAAATTAAGTTGCTTTAGGCAATATTGTTTCAGTATTCTAAGACTATGAACAGCTTTGAACATGTACAAAACCTATCTATAGTATAAGACTGCAGAACATAAGACTGGTTATAGGGTGGGGGAAAAAAAATACTCTGTGGAGGACAGAAGTATACATTAATCAACAAGACCCAAATGAATCAGTTTCAACAAGTATTTTCAGTTTTGAAAAAGATTTAGAAAATGTAAAAAAGTCAATTTCTTTACAAAACCTTTTCTATAGTCTTCTACATTTAAAGAATAAAAAGTTTCAACTTAAACTGCAAGAAAGTTATGCTCATAAAATATTTAGATATTATGGTCAAGCAGTGAATAAAAGTCTTTATGGATCTCATTTTTATAATATAATCTCCTTAGATGAAAAGTACAAAATAGGCTATTCTTGGTGCATGTATTAGCACAAAGTCAAGCAATAATATCACCTATGTATGTGGTATAAATATTTACTTTTGAGATAAAAGAGAAAGAATTAAAAACTTGGTCTTTAAATATATTTCTGAGGAAATTACAGAAACAGAATAATATGCAAATAACTTCGGATGTGGCCCTTACGTATGGTATGCCTGAGCTGACGTACTTTCTCTACTTCCTGCCGAGTATATCTAAATCAAATAACTCTACTACATACAAATCATGTAGGATAAAATATAGCCCTGCATAATATCTCAATAATATCTTCTAAGGACAGTAATGCATGAAACTTCCATCTTCCTTTTTTTTTTTGAGCCATGACAACCCCTGTGACTGAACACCTAGACCATGTCAGTGACTAAAATTGGGTCTTGATTTAAATAACTCCTAAGAACTAAACATGAATGAATAGAAAGATTTGAAAGATGGAGAAGTTAGAAGAAAACAAAGGGTGGGGGCTTAAAGTATAGAGAATAAAGGTAAAAGAAGCGGACAATTTTAATGGTTAACTGAAGTAAAGTGGTTCAGGCATATTCTGTACTTTGTATCTCCATTTAATTACAGTCTTAAAAGATGTTTACTTAAACTTTCAATGAAAAATATGTTGAAGCCAAACACTTTCTTTTAAGTTTTATTAGCCATTTATAAGAGCAAGTACACTTTTATAACTAAATATAAATATCTGAAAAGTATACACTCACTCCAATGGTAATTACAACAGTTGAGCATTTCTCATCACCTGTAGGTATTCTACAGCCAAATTTCAGTCATGGAAAAATTCTTCTTCACTTTTTGCATTTAATGATAACCAGTCTTTCCAAATTATGAATTCTCAGACTTACACATTTCATCAAGGAAAGAGATAACTAATGAGAGAGCCACCTCATTAACCCCAACATTTCAAATTTTAAACAATTCTTTCCAATATATACTAAATCATTTATCTCTGCTATTCTGCAAACCTAATTATTCTTCATCTACTTCCCCATCTTCTTTAACTGCCATCTCTTTTTCTTCTCCTTCACTATCTATATCCAAGTCGCCCATTCCAACCTCCTCCTCCTCATCATCATCATCACCTGCTACCTCTCTGTTTTCTTCTTCTGCCTTCTCTAATTGTCTTGCCAGATCAGCTTCTTCAACATCTGTTACAATCTGTAAGGTTAAAGAAGTAGTTTTAGTCATATTTTCAAATACCTATGATATTACAAACATACATACAAACATAAGGATAGTCTTTTGACAAGTTCCCACAGTTTTCAACCAAACTGCTGTGCTTTTTTGTTATAAATATTAATTGTCTAAAACCATTCCCATTTACATAAGTTGAGTCATTTACATACCTTAAATTATACATATTCTGATTTTACATCCATGTGATGGCGTGAACAAAGTTTTTCACATCTTATACAGGATTTTATGCATTATCAGATAGCATTACAAATACTCAATGAATTTGATGTTAAACAATGGAATGGTGTGGGAGGCCTAGTTATGGACATGGGGGCTGTGGCTTTGGTGCATTACAAAAGACAACTAGAGGATGGATGCGAGTAAATGTGAGGCACTTTTCTTTATCTGTTCATGGCACTCCCTCGCTAACGATGGAAACGATGTACAAATTTCATGTGAAAGACAGAAGAAAAACAAGTTTTGGAATCCAACATATAATTATTTTATACTTTGTGTAAATGTCATTTTTTGTTCTGTCCAAGCAGAATTCTTCCCTCTCATCAATAAAGCCTATATTTTTCTCCCTTGAAGATATCTTCTACTCTGTTGCTGAACATAATTCTGTTGACATTTCACACGTCAGCAAATCTTGTAAATTTCCCATGTATTACTCGTTATCATAAAAGTACCTTTTTGTAACTGTGTAGAATATTCACAGAAACAGGGTCCCCACCCCAGAGGATTTCTTAATGGATCTCAAAATTGTCCACATGAGAAGTGGTCAGGTTCCTCATGAATGGTTGAGGGCAGTAAATATTTTACTACATAAATGAGAAGGATGTAAAAGTAATTAGATTTACAAAGGCATGGTCTCCTTAGCATCACTGGCATGATGTATGATAGTATAGAGACTGATGAAAAGATTACTGAACCCCTTGTTGGTGAAGAATACTGGGTTATAATCATAAATAGAAGGGGGTGAGCATACCAGACTTTTGCACTCAAGACTTAAGACATCAAAAAAAAAAAAAAAAAAAAAAAAAAAAAAAGGGGGGGGGGGGGCAATCAGGGTGCTCTCTGATAAGTTCTAACCAAGGAAGACTCTGGAGGTGTGAGTGAGTGATATGGAATGAACAAGGGTGTATGTCTTGATTGTGCAGCATCACTATGCTTATTTAATGTTTTTATGGATGGGACATTGTGAGATGAGAGAGGTAGGGAGAACATAATTGAAGCCACATTAGTTGCTTTGTGTCTTGGATGCAATGCTGTTCGCTAACTCTGAAGAGGAGCTGGAAAGAATGAAGGTTCATTTTGATGAAGTGACTGAGAAAGATGCTGAAAGAGAAAGAAGATAAAACACTAGTTTCTAAAAGGGTTGGGAGTCAGTGTAATATCAGTGAGCATGATGAACTTTTAAATTGTGGATAACCTCTTAAAAATGGGAAAAATTTCAGTGTAGTGTGTACAAGCAGTTTCTACGTAGCAGGACCTGTCCCAAGTCTGATGTGAAACCAATGTTTGTACTAGTGACTATAGGTGAAAAATAAGAGCAGCAGAGATGAATATCTTATGGATATCTCCCATCCCTGGGGACGGGGAAGAAAGACTACCCACATATTCCCTGTGTGGCATAGAAGATGACTAAAGCGGGTGGGACTGGGGGCTGGAAAATCCTACCATCCTGTATTACTTTCCAAAAGGAACAGAGAGGGGGTCCTAGTGAGAATTTTTCTCTCAAAGGTTGAATCATCTGTTCTAGATGCTACCTTGCTAGCTAGGGAAATGGTTAATATTTATGGAGGGGGGGGGGTCAAGAAGTGAGGTTTTGATCTTTGCAGAAATCATCAAAAAGGAGCACACGTTATTCAGGATGGTTTGGCCATGAAAGAATGCATGGTATGCGATAGGCTGGTCAAGAAGATATACAGTAGTACTGAAGAAGATATGAGGTGTAGTAAACTGCAGAAGAGACCAATAGATGTAGTGGGGCGGGGATCAGAACTCGGGGTACTAAAATTGAAGGGGCTTGAAAGACGAGTATGGACTGGATGCAGTGAAAATATTTTGTGTATAGAAGGGGTGTGAATGGAGCCATGGGTCTTGATGAATAAACTTTATCATGGAAAGTAAGAACATTCTCTTCAGTGTAAGTCCACGTTTCACTTTTCCAAAGGACATAGGAATGTATATGAGTGATTGCTGTAGCCATAAGGTCCTGATTCATCTTATGAAACTAGAAATGGAGTTATTAATTATAAACAGATAGTATTTCTTTATAAATAAGCACCCTTCCTGATTTAGAAAAGTAGTATTACGAACAAATGAACAACTTTCTCATATGCACACATCTAATCTCTTGCTACCTAATATAATGTCCTCACACATGAGACTACCACCCACAGATAAGCCCCACAAACTACTTTATGGTTTACCATAAAGTAGACTGGTTTTCTTCAAAAGTTTACCAATAATTCCATCATAATTTTATTGAAACTGTTTATTTAATTTAAGAGAAACATTAGGTAGTAGCAGTAAGTAGGAACATTATACAGGAGCATTTGGTAGAAGTCAGTAGGAACGTAAGGTAGTAGCCTCTGCAAACACTGTGCTAGTTGTGCCCTCTACCAGTGGCCTGTTAAGGGTGAGGCATTAAAGGCTAAGAAGCAGCACTGGATTCACTAGTTATGGAGACTACTGCCATGGCCACCCCCTTGAGGGAGTTCCAGTTGGGAACAGGCATCAGAGACACAGAGTTTCATAAACCCTTGTTCAGCCCAATGACAGCACATACCCATTTTATATTACACTGCCCGAACTCATTCTGTCCAATGCATGTCTCCTGTCCAACTAGACTGTTCAGGCCTTGATACATCAAAGCCTCCTTCAGTCCAATTTTTCACCTTCCCTTCATGCAATAATTCCTCATATCGCAACTTTCTAAGATTTTTTTATGCTTGTTCGCTTTTTCCTGCATTAACAAGGTAGCGCCAGGAACAGTTGAAGAAAGGCTGCACTTGTTTGCATCCATTTTCTAGCTGTTGTATGTAATGCATCAAAATCACAGCCCCTATCCACAACCAGGCCCCAAAGATCTTTCTGATCGCCCCCCATCTGCTTTAACTGTCCTGGTTCAGTCCACTGACAGCACATCACCCCTGTATACCACATCATTACAATTCACTCTATGATATCTTATATGCTTACCTCCCTGTTAAAAGGGTCTGACTAACTAATCCCTATCTAAAAATTTTGTGGCCTGGTGCAATAATTAAATTTGTTCACAACCTGAACCAACATCTCCAGTGACATTAACTTTATTTCTGAATGCTGCAATTTCTTTATCTTACTTAATGTGTTTTTTAATACATATGAACTTTACCCCCTACATAACTCTGCACTTCTCAGATGAGAAGCACTTAAAGTAGTCCCTCCTAAGGTACACCTTTCTTTCATCAAAATTTTTTAACTGACTCGCATTAGGTGTATAGTTAATTATTTTCCATTTCTCCCTACAAATTACAAAAAAGGTAGACACCATGCACATCTAAAGCACAAATAAAGTCCTTGATGTTACATCCCAAGAGAGAGTATGGTGAGTGGAACTGGAAGCACTGTCTTTGGAATCCAGGAGGTGGGAGTTGAACTGGAGTGATTTGGTATATACGGGATGAAATGCTACCAGTGGGCTGAACCTTAGGATATGAAGTGGTCATGGGAAACCACACAAAGGTCCGTGAGGCCTAGTTGTGGATAGGGCAATCTGGTTTCAGTGCATTATACATAACAATAGTGGATGTGAGCAAATGATGCCATTCCTTTGTCTGTTCCTGGAGCTATCAAACTACAGCAGGAAAAAGTGAATGAGTATGGAGAAAAAAAGTGAAGACTGACATGGGTGGACCTAAGTCCAGCATGTTTTACCTATATAAGGATTGGGTGAAGAGAGAATGCAAGAGATAATGAGAAGAATACATGGGGTAAGGGGTAAAATATTACCTTTGGAGCCATCTTAACCGTAAGCGTACCCCCAAAGCTTGTTATCTTCGATGTGACCTCTTCAATGGCACCTTCTAAGGCTCGAAGACCATCTTGCTTCTCAGTAGTCTGTGTTGTCATCACTGGAAAACATTTATTTAAATCAAAACTTTTTTTTTAATAACTTAATGATCATTTAATTAATTCCTTCTTTACTCTGATTGACACAACTATCACAAAGCCTCTTCCTGCATTCAAAGCTGGCTAGTGCATTACGAATCCTTAAATTTTCAGCTTCTACCCATCCCCACGTTATGAATTTCAATAAATTCACAAAAATGCCTTAAAGAAAAGAGAATATGAGGTGGACTAAAACTCAAAGTAGCATCTACATGGATCAAGAATAAACAAAAATAAATGCCAGTTGCACATCAAGTATATAAGGAAAAATTCCAAAGGAAAAGAAACTTCACAAATGTCATATATGATGATTCTATATGCATCTTACATCTCTCAGTGATGAAATAACAAGCTTTTCTACAAGAAACACTTGTATAAAAATCTCCAGAAAATGTAAAAAGCACTAAACTGCACTTGGATGAAGGAAGATATCAGGAAATAACGCTAAGCATTTTAGCATCATTTAATTTCTGTCAGACTGCATTACTGAACTGGTTACAGCATAAACACATCTTGGCCCCAAATACAGAATCATTTTAAGGGTGAAGTCATCTTAAACATTTCTTTACAAAATCACTAATAAAAATGTTTTCTTTCATACCAGCTTACCCTTTCCCACCAGTGTGGTAACCTTGAGAAGTGCTAACGAAGCCTTTCATGAAATGTCCTCCCTTGACTCCAGCAGACTCTACATCTAAAATGCAATGATACGAGATGGGAGGATTTCCAGCCTCCCACCCTCATCTTTCTTATTACAAAGCATGCCATTACTGAAACTGATATAGCAGAACATGACATAACGGAAGAAAATTAACAACTTAAAAGAAAATTTGGCATCAGAACCAAATGGAATCCTAGCCATTTTCTTAAACCTTTTACCACAACTGTCTGTTATATATCAAAATAAACTTATATAACTTGACAGCAAATTTCAAATTTACCTGGTACTATCTCACAAATACAGGGGACAGCCAAATCCACCTGATTCCTATGTTGATGCCATCAGGAGAGATTATCCTGTTCCTGTGCATTACGAAAATTAATTTTTTCTATTGTTTGTCCCCTCTGTAATTAAAGCCACACAGGGATGTAGCCCATAAAATTTACCAGCCAAAATGAATAGGTTAATCAACATCCTCTTCTCTATCATCATATGGCACATATGCAACCATTAGAGACATTCTCGGCCTCTCACTCTTGAACTTCAAAACTATTAACCTAGCACAGACACATTTGCAATCACAAGTGCTAGACCTTCTCTAGCATAACCACCTACATCATCTTGGCTGCTCATTTTCGCACAACTTCTTCTTACTCGATGGTTCCACTACCTTTCACACACCTGTCCAATTTCTCATTTCTAAAAATGTCTACAACTTCCATCCTTTCAAACTTATCTATTCCTCTAATATTTCACTCATATATACAATCCTAAAATGGGTGCAGGCACAATGCTTTTGTCCAAGGCCACATGTACCTTTTGTTAGGAAAATTCATAGGGGTGTGATCCCAAGCACCAATCTAACAGCCAAGCAAAAAGGGCAAGGATACTAAACTCCTTGAGGTAGAACTGACATCCAGTTAATCAGTCAGTATTCTACATATATTAGTAAATGGTTTCTACAAAGGCATATCTACTCTCATGTATACATGCTGGCCTCCAGATATTTTGATCTTAGATCAAAGAGATGAATATTCAAAACTAAATGTCATGAAACAAAATAAGCAAAGTAAATCACAATGAAACCTACCATATAGAGGGGGAGCAATCAGGTTTATTCTAATGGGAATCTCATTTGTTGATTGCGCAATACCTCCACGTAGTGCACTCTTAACGGCATCAATTCCTTCATATTCAAAGCATGATACTTCAATATCTGCCCGAATCTTAACAGCTTGGGACTGGAGTTTTCGTTGAATTTGCGTGAGGAGGACAGTCCTAGTTTCTTTATCTAAATTACATTCATCTAATATTGTGGGATCACTGTAAATGAAAAGCATAAAGGTAATTAAAAGTAATTCATATACATGTACTATTTATGACGTATAACATGTGCCACATACAGATACAAATTCAATAACTTCGGTAGTATGTACACAAAATGTTTCCCCACTAAACAGTAAAATGACCTATGCAGAACCTCTCATTAACAAGTTAGGAGTTTTGTGAGGACTTCCTGAAGGTGTAGTTAGATGCAGGAGATTGAAGTGATCTTAAAGGTCAAAAAAGTTTCCTGCTGAAATATAAGTTGACAAATAATGTTTCAGAAGATACAAAAATAAGCTACAAATGGATGCAAGTGAAAGCATGGAGAGTTAATCACAGACACTGTAGAGTTTTTGTAAGAGTTAACCACACTTACACTGCCTAACCCTAGTCATACTGTAGGGTATCAGTAACTTTTTTTTTTTTTTTTTTAAGGCTCCAGTCACGGACAAAAGTCCACATCAAGGCCGGGCCCTAATTGAAATATAGAG